>JAJOOO010002359.1:0-43971 GCA_029582685.1 Solanum piurae
TCACTAACCCATAGTTGACACTAAGTCGAAAACAATAAGAGAAATAAAATAGATTTCTATTAAGGAAACAACCAACACACTAAAGAAATAGCAAGGTTAAACTGAAAACGAGCTTTACCTTTCACGGGGCAGCGAAGCAGAGACGGAACGAGCAGGAAGCCGACTTCACCACTAAAACTCGAATGCGACCCGCAACCAAAAATTTGGACAGGATGTCGGACTCAAAACTGAAACTAATTGTCTTTTCCAATTTTCTTGAGGTGTACTTAATATATATATGTATATTTTTTCTATCCTTGATTAAGCTATGTTGAGTATTTTTGCTCAAAACTCCAACTAAAAAAAAAACTCTTTTCAAGATTTTCCCCCTCTCCCTTACAGTGAATAAGCATCATATATAGATAGGAAGATTAGGGTTCGGAAAAAAAAGAGGGAAAACGAACGAAAATCCGGGTTCAAGGCCCATCCCCAAATTCAAACTCGAATCCTTTCATCATTCAAGCTAAACATCTTTTTCTTTTGAAATTTCGTCCCATTCCGGAAGAGGAAATGGGGCAGACGCGTGCTTGCTCTTCTCTGCTCAGGTTGTACGACGGAGAGGGACGTGAGGAGGACGGACACGCGCGAAGTTACTGGATCGATTTGATGGGCTGCCGGGTCGCGGTGGGCTGTTGCTGTTCGTTTCTGGGCTGCTGCCCGTTTCTGTGGAGAAGAAAAAGAACGGTGCAGATGGGGTTGGTTTGGTGTATGTTGTTGTTAATATATTATTTTAGTATTGTTGTACGTTATTGTATGCATATATGGGCTGGGAAATTATTTGGTGGGCTGTTGGTAAGGGAAAAATAGGTTGCTGATAGGTAACGTTTTTGGAATGGGTTTCTTGGTATTGGAAATGTAATTGGGCTTGGATAATCTGGAAATTATTTTGGGTTTAAGGGGAGGTTAAAAGGGTTAGATTAGGAATGGCTACATGGGTTTAGATTATAGCCAATTGAATTAAGAAAAAGTTATTTCGAATTTAATTAATAAAATCGGCTAAAACTCAAATACGATAAAATAAAATTAATTAATTAACGAGCTTCTCAATCTTGACAAAATAAAATAATTAACTAAATCAAATTAATTAACTTAAGAATATTAACTATAATTTAAACTAAACTAATTAACAAAATATTTATGTAAAAGTAAAATCTTTCTGATGCGATTTTCGAATATTTATAAAATATACTAATTATACAAAAACACATTTATTATTTAACAATTATAAAATGACTAAAATTACCTAAAAATGACTTGAAAAATATTTGCAATTTTTATCAAATTAATTATTCCAACTTGTTTGAAATTAAGAAGATCGGAAATCAATTATTATCGGGGAGGGCCAAAATTGGGTGTCAACAATTACCCCCTAAAATTCTCATAAATATGAATTTTCATTCTTTTAGAACTAATTCAAGTCAAACCCTGGGGCCACAATTATATTTTCTTATGCATAGAAATCGAACTACAAAAGTATGGGATAATGTTGCTCATTTTTACAAAGATTTTCGATGAAAAAATTGTTGAAATTTTCCCTAGGTTGTCCTTTTTCTTCTCTAAAACGTTCTAGGGTGATAATGAGTAATTTTGGAAGTTTTTCTACATTTACAGAATATGTCATCGAGCTTTCAGAAAAGTTTCATCTATGTCATCCGTTAAAAGTTTGGTTCATTTATGCCATTGTTGTTAAAGAAAAGGTTCATCCATGTCATTTTTTTAATTTCGGTTTTGCAAAATCATTTTTTACATCTCAATCAACTTTTAACACTTTTCAATTAGAGTTTTTGGATCAACTGTACTCTTTTTGCTTCTTCTTTTAAGAACACCAAGAACACATAAAGAACATTAACAATTAGTTACCAAAAAAAAAAAGAACATTAACAATTCTCAAATTTCAAACTTCTTTAATTCTTCACGAAATCACCTAAAATTTCAAAATAGTTTCCCTCTGAGCTAGATAACAAAACTCAATGAGCACGAACTCAACCTAACTCAACAAGACCCACTTGAAATTTCTTCAAAGTTTCAAAACTTCAACATTCTTTAATGGTAGAATTTTCTCCACAACTTCAAATTATTTGAAATTTTGAACATAGACTCAAAAAAAACTAGGGAACAAAGATCTAATGTCAAAAACAACTACAAAAACACGAATCAAAGCAAATTTTTAAAATTTTGGGACTGATTTTTGTTTTTTGAAATATTATTTTATTACGCGTGAGCATTTTATACTCTACAAATGATTTTAGAATTTCGGTTTTTAAAAAAAGAAAGAAATTAATGATGTATCAAAAATTTGAGATGATTTCGTGAAGAATTGAATATGTTGGAAATTTGTGAGTTGCTTATGTTCTTCATGTGTTCTTAGTGTTCTTAAGGAAGAACAAGTAGAAGGAGTACATTTGATCTAAAAACTTCAATTGAAAAGTGTTAAACCTTGTTTGGGTATAAAAAGTGATTTTGCAAAATCGGAATTAAAAAAATGGCACGGATGAGCCTTTTCTTTAACAACAATGGCATATATAAGCCAAACTTTAAAAGTATGACGTAAATGAGCCTTTTCTGAAAGTTCGATAGCATATTTGAGCATTTTCCCTAACCCAAAGTCTTACACCCTAAAATTCTCATAATTATGAATTTTCACTCTCTTAGAATGAATTGAAGCCAAACCCTAGGGCCACAATATAATTATATTTTCTTAGGCCTAAAAATCGAACTACAAAAGTAGGGATCATGTTGCTCATTTTTATGAAGATTTTCGATGAAAAAAATTGTTAAAATTTTCCTTAAACTGTCCTTTTTCTTCCCTAAAACGTTCTTGGGTGATAATGAACAATTTTGGAAGTTTTTCTACATTTACAGAATCTTACCCGCTATAATGGCCCAGATTAGACCCCTACTCCCATTTTAAAAAGTCTAGAACTTGCTACAGCAACCTCGTAGCCCAAATCGACTATTTTTTTTCATTTTGATTTCTTTTAGTTCAGTTCATCTATGCTTTCTCCTGCTCAAGTAAAAAAGATATGATAACCTAGTGACAAGAGACCGTTTGATTTTAGCAAACCCTTTGTAGCTCCACTTCTTTTCTTAACTATTGTGAATTAGAAAGAATTGTTCTCCATTTTCTTTACCATATCCCACAATCAGCAAGACATGAGAGATTGATTTTATCTCTTTATTATCGGTAATTGCCTCTTCTTCTTTTTTCATCCACGGATCCTAGGTAAATTTCCTAAAATTTAAACTTAATTAGGAAAACATAATTATAAAATAAGTAAGAGTTAATCAGTTGAAATTGATTGAAATCAGATAAATATAAACTCTCCAACATAATTTTGAAGACCAGGAAAGTTTTTAATAGAATAAGTTAAAGCCTACATTTTGGTACACTCTTGTATTTCCTTCTTATTTGTCTTGCCAAAGTCTATTTCTATATGTCCATCCATCTTCCTAATCCTTTACTTAAAAAAACAAAATCCTCTACTTAAGAACTCTACTTAAAAAACAAAGTACATTAGAAAAAATAAGACAATTAAAACTAATCAATAATTTAGAAAAAAAAAAGTACATTAGAAAAAAGAAGACAATTAAACTGTAACACCCCGACTTTTTGAAACGTCTAAAATTACTCGTATCTCCATGGAAAGACAAAGAGGGTGGGTAATAAATTAAGAATGATGTGTTATGTGATATTTTAAGTGTTCAAGTGTTGTATCTCAAGTTTTGAAGTTTGGTAAGTGGCAGAATAAAAGTTGGCGAAAGTTACCGCAAATTCCTTTTTAAAGATTTCTCTGAAATTTGGGTCAAATGTCTCGGAGCTTTTCTCCCAATCTATAAGGACTTATGGGTCCCACGACCTATCGAATCGAATTTCTACGAGTCTAGTTTCCAACGCATTAAATCGTTTGTTCATACGACTTCAGAATAGAGAGATATTTGCGTTTTCGTGGGACTGCACAAGAAGGCAAGTGAGGTGGGGCCCTAGGTCGGTGGAACTTTACATATATCTTCTCCTTCGAACCTTTTCTTCATTTTTTAGCTAAGAACCAGCAAATTAAAATTAGAGAAACCCATTTCTAGGATGAACTAAAGTGTAGATTTTCTCGACCTAAGTCCTTGACAAAAGTTGTTCTACGCGTTGGGCTCATCATCGTGGTATCATTTATTTTATCAATTTCGTAGCATATCACACTTTAGTGTTGGGATAGCAAAGGTTTGGATATATTTGAAGGTTTTGAGGTGTATTACAAACTTATAATCAAGGTAAGACCCTTCTTTCATCGACTCTAGATTTTATAAGCGGCAAATAGTAATTTGCGACGGAAATACATATCTTTTTCGTATTGTCATGGTATCTTTTATTTTCGTGTGTTGATTATGGTCCTGCCTTGTTGTAGTATCGAGGGAGTTATGAGTAAAATTCGCTAGGTCACGTTAATTCAGCGAAAAAGGTATGTTAAGGCAATTATCTTCTTACAACATGTTTCCGTAAAGCTTAGGAGCAATGTAATTGAGTTGTTATCGTTGTTATACTTGTAGCCATTATTGTTGATTGTTGGCTGCTCGAGTGGATATAATCCTCTCTTATCGGGTTTCTTATTCAGTAGTAGCGTCCCTATGTTGGACACGACTTAGAGGTTATTTGTATAGTTTGCTTATAACTAAATTGCTCGCTTTTAGCTGTTGGATTGTTATTGTTGTCCTTTGGGATATTGTGAT
Source organism: Solanum piurae (assembly GCA_029582685.1). Classification (NCBI taxonomy): domain Eukaryota; kingdom Viridiplantae; phylum Streptophyta; class Magnoliopsida; order Solanales; family Solanaceae; genus Solanum; species Solanum piurae. The sequence continues at coordinate 4,759 of JAJOOO010002359.1, forward strand.
TAGCTGCAAGAATGTGATCTATGCCTAGAAGGGCTATGTTCTGTCGACATGGCTATATTGACGCCTAGAAGGGCTATGAGTTGCCTACAGGGCAATACTGACGCCTAGAAGGGCTATGAGTTGCCTACAGGGCCATGTTGTTGCCTAAGAGGACTATGAATTGCCTATATGCTATATTGATGCCTAAGAGAGTTATGTGCTGCATACGGGGCTATACTATTGCCTAAGAGGGATATGTGAATGCCTACGGGGCTAGGGGACTACTGATAGGGGTATATAGACTGATTGGCACCTTCTGGGCTTATGGGGGCCTGGGCATGTGGTCTTGTATGCTGTTTGTACCTGCCGAGCTTATGGGGGCTTGGTTAGGTTGTTGTTTTATTATTTTTGATAAGTTTAGATTTAGGAGCAGGTCAGTATGCTTATCTTATTCTTGATTTATTTACCGGATTACTCCAGTATATTAGGACACATGCTCATAGTCTATTGTCTTTCATACTCTGTACATTATTTTGTACTGACGCCCCATTGCCTGGGGGCGTTGCATTCATGCATGTAGGTCCCGACAGATGACCCAGTAGACCTCCTCAGCAGCAGGATTGACTTATATCCGGTTGGCTAGCACCTTTTCTCCGGAGCTGCCAGAGTTGGGAGGTTTGTTAGCTTTTGTTGTATATATTTTCATGGGTAGGTTGGGGCCCTGTCCCGCCAATCTTTACTACTCTTAGAGTCTTGCAGACTAGTGTCTGGGGTTTATAGCTACGTTATGGTCATGCTGGCATAGTTTGTTGAAGCTTGTTAGTTGTGTGATGCATTGTCTTGATATACATGCTTTCAGTTTCGGTATAGAGATCATTGTGGTCTCGACGGCCCAATCAGGACTTCTGTGCTAGTTGACTATTTTTTTATATGAACTCTTGAGAATAACTGTTTCTTTTATGGATCTGTTTACAGAGGACTTGCCAGCCGAGAGCTTAATTTTAAGCCAAGATATACTTGTTTGTTTTCTTGACTGCGTGTGACTGCCATGCGCTAGTAGCAAATGGTTCAGCAGGGTCGGCTCGAGCCTGAGTTTTGACATTAGGAGCCAGTTGCGCCCCTTGAATCTGGGGCGTGACATAAACATAATCAATAAATTAGAAAGAAAAAAAAAAGACAAGTAAACACAAAATTTGAATGTCTATCTAACTTCACTGCATCAAAAACAAAGTACGTTAGGGGAAAAAACAAGACAATTAAACATAATCAATAATTAGGAAAACACACACAATTAAAACCAAAATATCATTGTTTTCAATAAAACCTCAATTGATCCTAAATGAATTCATACATCAATAAGAATGATAAAGGCAACAACTTTATCTTCTACAACATTCTAGCATCCTATACTCAAAATTAAAGAAAAATCGAAACAAATTACCAACAAATATTAAAATGATACTTCTATCAAACATCAAACAACAATTAGCAATTATCAAACAACAGACCATAAAGATGAGAGTTTTTTTAGGAGATTAAATAAGATAAAGAACTACAATAAATAACAATTACACATATTGCATCAACTGAGCATTTGCAATTACTTCTTTTCATAATGTAGTGATATTTTTCTTCTTCTATTATGCCTTTTTTCTTAGCAAGTATGTAAGGATAATACAAAGCATTCCCTTTAATCTAACTTTCCCTCAAGCTCAGGCAATGGGTACGGTTAAACATGCAATCTTATAATTGTTGTTTTGATAGTGGAATAACCTCTCTTTTTCTTCTAATGGTTAGGGTTAAATAGAATCTTTCCCGATGGCCCAATTAGACCCCTATACTCCCACTTTAAAAGCCTAGAACATGCTACGATAGCCTCGTAGCCCGAATCAATTACCTTTTTTTCATCTGATTTCTTTTAGTTCAGTTTACCTATTCTTTCTCATCAACTCTTAAATATAAAATTTAGTTCAGTTAACCTATTCTTTCTCCTCAAGTATAAAAGGATATGATAACTTAGTGGCAAGAGACCGTTTGCAAACCCTTTGTAGCTCTACTTCTTTTCTTAACTATTTTGAATTAGATAGAATTGTTCTCCATTTTCTTTACCATATCCCACAAAAAGCAAGGCATGAGAGATTGATTTTGTCTCTTTATTAACGGTAATTGTCTTTTTTTTTCTTCATTCATAGATCCTAGGTAAATTTCCTAAAATTTAAACTTAATTAGGAAATCATAATTATATAATAAGTAAGAGCTAATCGATTGAAAATTGATTGAAACAAGATAAATATAAACTCTCCAACATGATTTTGAAGAGTACGAAAGCTTTTAATAGAATAGGTTAAAGATTACATTTTGATGCACTATTGTATTCCTTCTTATTTGTCTAACCAAAGTCTATTTCTATATGTCCATCGATCTTCATAATCCTCTACTTAAAAAACAAAATACATTAGAAAAAAATAAGACAATTAAAACTAATCAATAAATTAGAAAGAAAAAAAGTACATTAGAAAAAAAAAATACAATTAAACATAATCAATAAATTAGAAAGAAAAAAAAAGACAAGTAAACAAAAAATTTGAATGTCTATCTAACTTCACTGCATCAAAAACAAAGTACGTTAGGGAAAAAAACAAGACAATTAAACATAATCAATAATTAGGAAAACACACACAATTAAAACCAAATAAGGTTGTTTTCAATAAAACCTCAATTGATCCTAAATGAACGCATACATCAATAAGAATAACAAAGGCAACAATTTTATCTTGTACAACATTCTAGCATCCTATACTCAAAATTAAAGTAAAATCGAAACAAATGACCAACAAATATTAAAATGATACTTGTATCAAACATCAAACAACAATTAGCAATTATCAAACAACAAACCATAAAGATGAGAGTTTTTTTTAGGAGATTAAATAAGATAAAGAACTACAATAAATAACAATTACACATATTATGCCTTTTTTCTTAGCAAGTATGTAAGGATAATACAAAGCATTCCCTTTTATCTAACTTTCCCTCAAGCTTAGGTAATGGGTAAGGTTAAACATGCAATCCAATAATTGTTGTTTTGATAGTGGAATAATCTCTCTTTTTCTTCTAATGGTTAGGGTTAAATAGAATCTTTCCCGATGGCCCAATTAGACCCCTACTCCCACTATAAAAGCCTAGAACATGCTACAATAGCCTCGTAGCCCGAATCAATTACCTTTTTTTCATCTGATTTCTTTTAGTTCAGTTTACCTATTCTTTCTCATCAACTCTCAAGTATAAAATTTAGTTCAGTTAACCTATTCTCTCCTCAAGTATAAAAGGATATGATAACTTAGTGGTAAGAGACCGTTTGATTTTAGCAAACCCTTTGTAGCTCCACTTCTTTTCTTAACTATTTTGAATTAGATAGAATTGTTCTCCATTTTCTTTACCATATCCCACAAAAAACAAGGCATGAGAGATTGATTTTGTCTCTTTATTATCGGTAATTATCTTCTTTTTTTCTTCATTCACAGACCCTAGATAAATTTCCTAAAATTTAAACTTAATTAGGAAACTATAATTATATAATAAGTAAGAGCTAATCAGTTGAAAATTGATTGAAACAAGATAAATATAATCTCTCCAACATGATTTTGAAGATTAGGAAAGCTTTTAATAGAATAGGTTAAAGACTACATTTTGATGCACTATTGTATTTCCTTCTTATTTGTCTAGCCAAAGCGATTTCTATATGTCCATTGATCTTCATAATCCTCTACTTAAAAAAACAAAATTCTCTACTTAAAAAACAAAGTACATTAGAAAAAAATAAGACAATTAAACCTAATCAACAAATTAGAAAGAAAAAAAGTACATTAGAAAAAAGAATACAATTAAACATAATCAATAAATTAAAAAAAAAAGACAAGTAAACACAAAATTTGAATGTCCATCTAACTTCACTGCATCAAAAAACAAAGTATGTTAGGGGAAAAAACAGGACAATTAAACATAATCAATAATGAGGAAAACACAGACAATTAAAACCAAAATGAGATTGTTTTCAATAAAACCTCAATTGATCCTAAATGAACTCATACATCAATAAGGATAATGAAGGCAACAACTTTATATTCTACAACATCCTAGCATCCTATACTCAAAATTAAAGTGAAATCGAAACAAATTACCAACAAATATTAAAATGATACTTGTCTCAAACATCAAACAACAACTAGCCGTAAAAGAAAAGTAGAAAACTGGAACAGACCATAAAGATGAGAGATTTTTTTAGGAGATTAAATAATATAAAGAACTACAATAAATAACAATTACACATATTGCATCAAACATTTGCAATTACTTTTTTCCATAACGTAGTGATATTTTTCTTCCTCTATTATGCTTTGTTTCTTAGCAAGTATGTTAGCCATCTTACGGGATAATACAAAGCATTCCCTTTTATCTAACTTTTCCTCAAGCTCAAGCAATGGGTAGGGTTAAACATGCAATCCAATAATTGTTGTTTTGATAGTGGAATAACCTCTCTTTTTCTTCTAATGGCATCCACCGTCATTATTGATTCAATAGTGGAGAATTTTCAATAAGAGGCTTAAAGTTAAGTAATTCAATAATAATATTAATACTATAAAAATGATTCATAAAAGTGAGACTTACAAAAATCTTTTTGATCTTGAGTGTCAAGGACTTTTTTGCTGACTCGTGTAAATTTAGTTTGAGAAATCAATAATGGCAAGACAAAGATATCATTAATTATTATTGGCATGTATGTCAATGTTGTTTTAAATTTGGTAATTTTCAATGTATTGGTGAAATAAGAGAGAAATTGTATGTGTTTATGGAAGTGAATTGTCAGGAAAACTACTACGATCAAGCATTTCATACAATTCAATTCAATTCATATAATATGTGTTTTGTTGCCCCCAACATGACTATTATAAGACTTATTGAAAATCTTGCACTTAATTTCTTTTGGGTATATATAAATGATGACAAGAACAAGTATCGTTGGACTTATTGGGTAAACCTTTATTATACTCTGACACTACATTTAAATGATTTTAGTGGCAAAACATATATTGGACTTGCTACTTAAAGTTTGGCCTCACAGGTACCATCTTAAACTTAGAGCATAATCCTCTTATAATTTGTGGAGTACAATAGTATGACTCATCTCCAAAAAAACAGGATGAATAATATGTTTTCACCTTTTTGATTTGTTAACCAAAGTAAAAATTGTTCCATTTTATAAGCTTACTAGGCATATCGTATTGGTAAAGTCTTGTTGTTCATCTACTTTCACATGTTGTTAGAGTTTTGCCTTGATTTTCTTACTTTATTTGAAGTTTATTTTTCCATAAAGAAAAGTCAAAGTATTACCATAAATGCTTGAATTTTGTTTAAAAGAAAGATATAATCCTCATCCATATTTGGTTTATTTTTTCCTTAGAAGAAAAGTTTGGAACTTTATAAATTGAAGACTCATCTTCTCATATGAAGAACAACAATAGCATCCACAGTGTAGTCGTTTAGAGAGTTTTGTTTATGGAGAGATTTTTTTCTCTCTACAGTTTCTATTCTTTTTATTAGTTATTAATTATGTAGGCCGATTGGTCATATCATATAATAATATTATGTCTTTTAGTATAGTTTTATGTGTTGTCTAATTTATCGCCATATGATTTGCAATTATAAGCTTTGTATGACGCTCTAATCACTTTCAAACTCAACAAGTGGTATCAGAGCACATGATTTAAGATCTAGTGGAACAAAGTGAAGAAAGGTTCAAGTGGTTTCAAATCAATTTGCAACAAACTTGATGATAATGAAGTTTTTTGTCTACCTACATAAAGAAATTTTAAATCATATTTTCAACATTCCTGTTGCTGTAATTTTAAAAATAAAAATAAAATATTTTAAACCATTTTTAACCCATATATTTTAAATCTTATTTTTAACCATGACAAGTAACAATAACGAAGATTTGTTAGGATTTTGCCCTGATTTTCTTTCTTTATTTGAAGTTTATTTTTTTCTTAAAGGAAAGTCAAAGTATTACCATAAATGTTTGAACTTTTCTTGAAAGGAAAATATAATTTTCTTCCATATTTGGTTTATTTTTTCTTTGGAGGAAAAATTTGGAACTCTATAATTGAAAACATCTCCTCTCATCCACAATGTAGTCGTTTAGAGAGTTTTGTTTATGGAGAGATTTTTCTCTCTATAGTTTCTATTCTTTTTATTAGTTATTAATTATGTATGCCGATTGGTTATATCATATAATAATATTATGCTTTTTAGTATAGTTTTATGTGTCGTCTAATTTCTCTCCATATGATTTGCAATTGTAACCTTCCGCATGACGCCCTAATCACTTTCGAACCCAACACGTGTTTCAATAGGACTTGGGAGTTTCAGGACATACCCATAGAGTCTCCCTATTCTGAACTTGAAAACTAAGCTAAAACTTGTGGCTAAAGATAAAAGTGGATAACTAACTTCGTCTATTTCATCCCAAAATAATTCACAAATGGACGATGTCAAAATGGACAATTTTTTAGAATCATATATCAAAAGAGACCCTGTCTAAAAATTTACACCAAAACAGATACTTCACTCACAAATGGATGAACTATCACAAATGAACTTAACAGTTAACTCCGTCTGTTTCATCCCAAAATAAATCACAAATAATTTAAGATAGTTCGTTCACAAATGGGTGAATTGCAATTTTTTTGTTAGCTTTTCACGTAAAGCTATATCATATGTAAATTTTAATTGTAATGTGAAGTCTATTTGATTAATAAAATAGTGAGTTTTCTCAACAATAAAAGTACAAAAAAAAACTGAGAACTTTTTTCGCTTACATCAATCGTAAAAAATTATTGAGGTTGGCAGGGACAAAAATTCCTCTTATAATCAGTTTTCCTACATAAATATTTACAATGTGAAAACCTTAAATATTTATAATTTATTTTAGGATGTAACAGTTCACCCACTTATGGGTGAAGTATCCGTTTTGGTGTATATATTTATAGAGAGGTCCCTTTTAATATATGATGCCCAAAAAGTGTCTGTTTTGATATCAGACTGATCCTATGCCATCTATGGAGTCATTTGTAAAATAAGGATAGATTCAAATTCAAATCAATTAAGTAATAATAAATATTACAAATATATCATGTTTATATGAAGTTTGTAGGCTATTACATCGTGGAAGATTTATCTAGTGCGTACAATTATGCAGCAGATAGTAATGCTAGTACAACACACTTCCCCTATAGTACAAATGTGCAAACAACATATCATGAACCAACTATCTGATGCACCCATGGACAGAGCTAGAGGGACGGAAAGGGGTTCATCCGAACCTTATATAAGGTTAGTGAAAATCGTGTACCCGCCACTAGGTGCATGACTCTAAATACTGGATTGGCATATATAACCATGACCTGTAAAGCTTGCATCCTTACATAAGCTTTCTAGCAGTTTATCACCACCATCTGTTGCTTAGACTAAAAAGGATAAATTTAGCTTCTCACTTCTTAACTACACAAACTAAAAAACAAAATTTGGCAACAACCTCAACAATAGAATTAAAAAAAAGGGTCAAGCAAATATCGAAAAACGGGTAACTGAAAGACTATAATTTCTCAGTCGTTTTCGCTATAACAAAGATATGGGTTGAGCCAATTACTAGTGAATGGTCGAAAGCTACTGATTTGCAACTAAAGGACAACAATTTCAACACCATCAAGAAAATGGTAGAGCTAGTTAAAAAGAAATATTGAATTGCAACTAAAAGACTACAACTTTGCAACAATTATCACAATAAAAAGAAAGGCTCAAAAGGGTCGAACCAGTTACTAGTGAATGGTCGAAAGGTACTGATATGCAACCAAAGGACAACAATATCAACGATACCAAGAAAAGGGTCAAGGCATATATCAATACATGGTCAAAATATTTTTTTACTGAAGTGAAATACCCAACCTGAGATCTTGTTGAGATCACCATTCTGTTGTCTAAAGCTACTAAACTGCAACTAAAAGACTACAACTTTGCAGCAGTTTTCACTATAACAAGAAAAAGGTCGAGCCAGTTACTAGTGAAAATGGTTGAAAACTACTGATATACAACAAAAGAACAACAATTTCAACAGTATCAAGAAAAGGGTCAAGCCAAATATCAATGAATGGTCGAAATATTTTATACTGAAGTGAAATTACCAAACTGAGTTGCTGTTGGAATCATTATTGTGCTGTCTAAAGCTATTGAATTGCAACTAAAAGATTAGAACTTTGAGGCAGTTTTCACTATAACTAGAAAAGGATCTTGAGCCAGTTACTAGTGGAATGATCTAAAAATACTAATATGCAACTAAAGGACAATAATTTCAACAACATCAAGAAAATGGTCAAGTAATATATCAATGAATGGTCAAAAAAAGATACAGGAAGTGCAATAACCCACTCGGGTTGTTGTTGTTATTGTTGGAATCATCATTTTGCTGTCTAAAACTACTGAATCGCAACTAAACGACTAGAACTTTGCAGCAGTTTTCACAAACAAGAAAAGGGTCGAGCCAGTTACTAGTGAAATTGGTTGAAAACTACTGGTATGCAACTAAAGAAGAGCAATTTCAACAACATCAAGAAAAGGGTCAAGCTATATATCAAAGAATGGTAAAAAAATTTGATACTGAAGTGAAATATCCAACCTGAATTGCTGTTGGAATCATCCTTCTGCTGAGAATCTTTTCCAAAATCTATATTATGTGAGTTCTTTAAGGCGGGGCAATGTGCTAAGGGTTTTAAGTGCAAATTCTCTCATGATCTTAATGTTCAGCGAAAAGGAGAGAAGATGGATATTTCAGCGATAAGCGTGATGAAGGTGGTTAAGCAACACAAACATTAGACATTTTACATAAACTTTTTGTTTCCCATGTGATAATATTTGCAATGGTTTTAGACTGGCATTTATTGTCTAAAACAAAATGAAAAGGAAACAATGGACGATTGGAGAAGGTTGTGGCATAAAAAAGTCAGGAGTATAACAAGAACAAACCAATTGACATTGTAAGCGTTGTCCTTTTCCAAAATATACCTTGTACTGTACATACTCCACAATATTCCAACTAAACCGTAAAGACAAACTAACTAAGAAGAGAGCAATTTACTAGTAATGATGTTCAACATTGACAAGAGTTGTTAACACAAAGCCGAAAGGATGCACAGACTTCGCATCACTATATGTCCAAACCTCCCTTCACCTACATAAAAGCACACGAGAGTTAGTAACTTGCAAATGCTGAAACTTGATCATTCTTTAAGCAGTCAAGAAGTAGATTAGGTTCTCCAAAACAATTTCCAGGTTCCTTTCTTAAGCTTAATCCAAATCGAATATCATATTTACATTTATTTACTCGCACAACACATGGAAAAACAGCAACCAGAGGAAGAATGAAAAATTACTTGATTTGCTAACATGAAAGTTACATAATAATTAATAATGACAAAGCATAATGTGATAGGTTAACAGAACCATTTTGGGACCGTAACTAGTTGAGCGTTTTACTTTCTCTTTTATTGAAAATCAAGAGGTTAACAACATAGTACAAATTATTTGAAAACACAAAAACATTCATATCAATCCATAGAGATTTCAAGTGTTACCTAATAGGAAAGCGAGCTCTTGAATAAAGTTATAAGACATTTTTAAAAGCGGAGAGAGTGAGGAGATCACAAATACATGACATCAAATCAAATTAATATCTTTAACTGAATTCTATGTCAAACAGTGTCACCAAGTTAGACACTCATTCTATGAGATATTTAAAGTTTAGAACAAAAAGGAAGGTCTCGTTACCCTTGGCCTAACAATTGGGAACTCCAAAGATTTATTTATATGTTCCACCACCTTAGCTTGAAAATATTCATTGTCGCCATTTTTGACCGAAAAGGTAATATAGAAAATGAAGCCTTGACAGCCACCTTCATTAACCTTGAGAATACGATCGACCTCATATTTAGTGCCCTAAAATGAAGGAATATAGAGGAACCTCATTAGGTTTCTAAAGAAAACAAGGAAAATAATAATGAGAAGTGTGAGTAGAGCTTACATTGTTCGTATTGTACTGCTCAAGTGCCTTTGCACAATAACCCTTCAACATTTCAACATTAGCAGGAGTGTCTAAGTAGTTAGTCATGGGGTAGATGCTAGTTATTGGACACGAACCGGGATAATCTTTAATATCAAATCCCTATCAAAGTAAAAAAAATTAGAAACAAATATGTTTGTTTTGTTGAAAAAAATGATTAAAGTGTTTTGTTTTACTGAGAAGAATCAACAATAGCAGCAACAACAACAAGTAGAGATATGAATCTAAAATTCTCCATAAACTATGATAATCATAGAGCAAATAGAGAAAAGATACCTCACTCTCACGGATCTGCTGGAAGTACCTATCCCAAACAGCTTTATCCGCCTTTTTTTCACCGGGACCGACAGGGCAATATAAATCTTCAATTGCTTCTTCGATATCCCAGTCGGAAAGGCTTGTATCTGAAAGAGAGTATGATAAAGGTTGCTCACTTTCGCAATCGCTGGATTCTCCATCTTCCTCATCCACTTTTTGTTTCTTCAACGATGGCAGATAATCCGATTCGCTTGAGAATCCTCCGTCATGCCGCGGCGATTGTGGCGGTGGCGGCGGCGACGACATGAACTGCTCGGAAGTAAACCTAAACTTTAATTTTACCCCAGAACTGTTAAAAAATCAATTTCAGAATTAACAAAGTTAAAGTAGACGTAAATTTTAATTTAACCCCAAAACTTATTTTTGGTTTCTCATAATAATTATCGTATTTATAGAGTTATAATTATTAAATTTTCCTATTTTTGTAATAGGTAAAAGTTACCAAATTTTACTTCTTAATTTATTTTTTAAGGGGCTAAGCATATATTTAGATATATGTATAAGGGATTCAAATTAAAATAACTTAATCCATGACAAAGTATAAGAAAATTACTTTTAGTTTTATAAATAATCAAAAGACTTTTCATAGGCGATTGTGGCGAAAGATATCAATTTCAATTGTTCAAGGGTATTTTAAGCCCTTTTCCGTATACATTTTTGTAATTTTGAACAAAGTGGGTTGATGGGTATCTTTCGCCTTTCATTTGCTACGCACTTCGATGCAAAACAGGCACGTGATTTAGGCATTTGAACCCTCATCGATAATCAATCAACTAAACTATGATAAATCTCCTTTCAATAGCTATTAGACCTTGTTTTAAAAAAATTAGAATATTAATTATTGTATAAAATAATTAAGTTTTGAAGACACATTTTGATGCATTACATACTTAGTATAATTTCACAAGTGGAGGAGTATGGAAATGGTAGAGTGTACAAGTTTACTCTATCCTATGAAGGTATATAGTTTGTTTCCGATTGAGTAAGTAAAACATATTAAATTAGATATGAAATTAATTGGGGGGAAAGCAGTAACAGTACCAAATAATATGATAATCGAAGAAAAGAACATGATGAGTAATACTAAAATCGAAGAGTAAGATAATAAGTAAATAATTAACAATACAAAGAACAAATCAATTGACATTGTAAGCGTTGTCCTTTTCCATAGTATACCTTGTACTGTACATACTCCAAAATATTCAAACTAAACTATAAAGACAAACTAACTAAGATCTGAGAGCAATTTACTAGTAATGCATTGACAAGAGTTGTTAACACAAAGCCAAAAGGATGCACAGACTATATGTCCAAACCTCCCTTCACCTACATAAAAACACACAAGAGAGTTAGTAACTTGCAAATGCTGAAACTTAATCATTCTTTAAGCATTCAAGAATACATGACATCTAATATCTTTAATTGAATCTTATGTCAAATTGTGTCGACACAAAGCTAGAAGAACTAAAGTGTTAATTCATTCTACGAGATATTTAAAGTTTAGAAACAAAAAAAAGAAAGGTATAGCATATCTCATTACCCTTGGCCTAACAATTGGGAAATCCAAAGATTTATCTATATCTCGCACCACCTTAGCTTGAAAATATTCATCCTCACCATTTTTGACCGAAAAGGTAATATAAAAAGTGAAGACTTCTCCATTAACCTTGAGAATACGGTCGACCTCATATTTAGTGCCCTAAAATGAATGAATATAGAGGAACCTTATCAGCTTTCTAGAGAAAACAAGGAAAAAGATAATGGGAAGTGTGAGTAGAGCTTACATTGTTGACATTGTACTGCTCAAGTGCCTTTGCAGCATAAACCTTCAACTTTTCAACCTCAGCAGGATATTCCAAGTATTTAGTCATGGGGTAAATGGTAGTAAGAGGACCGGAACCAGGATAATCTTTAATATCAAATCCCTATCAAAGTAAAAAAAAACTTCAATCAATTGAAAATAAATGGTGTTTGTTCCCAACAAAGTGTTTCATCTTAATAATAATAAGAATCAGCAATCAGTAAAACTGAGCTGAACATTCAACAAAAAGAAGCAACAAATAGAGATATGAATCTAAAATTTTCCATAAACTATGATAATCATAGAGCAAAAGATACCTCACTCTCACGGATCTGCTGCAAGTAGCTATACCAAACAGATTTATCCACCTTTTTATCATTGGGATCGATAGGACAAAATAAATCTTCCATTACTTCTTCGATATCCCAGTCGGGAAGGCTTATATCTGAAAGAGGGGATAAAGGTTGCTCACTTTCGCAATCGCTAGATTCTCCATCTTTCTCGTCCACTTTTTGTTTATTCAACGACGGCGGACAATCCGATTCGATTGAGGATCCTCCGTATTGCCACGGCAGAGGCGATTGTGGCAGTGGAGGCGGCGGCGACGACATGTAAACCTAAATTTTAATTTTACCCCAAAACTGTTAAAAAATCAATTTCAGAATTAAACAAACACCGTTAAAATAGACCTAAATTCTCATAAATAATTACTATCATATTTATAAAGTTATGATTATTAAATTTTCCTTATTTGTAAATTAAAATAACTCAACCCACGACAAAGTGTTAGAAAATTACTTTTAGTTTTATAAATATTCAAAAGACTTTTAATAAGTGTAAGAATGGTAAATTTATTAGTGATATGAAACATGTATCTTAATAAAACATGAACACTATGAAGACTACAATTACAAATTTATTAGCAGTGAAGAAATAATTGAATTTTCATTCTTTATTAAAAAAAAATTAAATATACAACATTGTCATTTGATATTTATTGTTAATTCCTTTTTTTTTTTAAATAGTAAGTTATATATAGAGATATTACTTAATTTAAATAAAATTTAGTTGTTACTAAAATTCTATTAAGGTTAGTTTTTCTATTACGTAATCAACAATATTTTTCTGTTTGAAATATCAAAAAATTATGATAATTAAACGTTTGTTAGTTAAGGATTCTTTTAAACAAAATAATGGTTAAAAAATTATGATAATTACACGTTTGTTACTTAAGGATTCTTTTAAACAAAATAATGGTTTCTCATCTCTAGATAAATTGATATTTAGTATTGAAGAGTATCTGCGGTCAAACTTCTTATATGAACAAGAAAAAAGATTAGTTGTTTATTAATTAACCCTAGAGCATAATCCCTTGGAAATACATTGCTTATAAACAATAGATAATGATATTTTGATCTTTAATATTCATATTGAGATACAATTAGATCTGGCTTCACATATTGAGGAAATTATTTTTTAGACGATACTTTCAAGAAAAAAAATCATTCTCGAAGTATCTAACTTAATATTTTTGATTAAGAATGGAGAGATCACAATAATTCCATCACAATCCATATTAATCTAATATTTTTTACCTTGTTTATAAATCGTCCCCTCCTATCCCAAATAAGTGATTTAGATTTTGACCTACTTAATAAGAAACTATGTGATTGCATTAACTATGAGGATCATTTGACTAAGGTACTCAATAGTCAATATATATTTTCTCAAATTACACTTTGTATATATCTTTAAGATCGTAGACTTGAACAAAAAACAAATATCTTTTTGGACAGAAAATATATAGGAGATAACGCTAAAAGAACTAAAGTGCTAATTCATTCTATATGATATTTAAAATTTAGAAACAAAAAGAATATATAGCAAATCTCATTACCCTTGATCGTACAATTGGGAAATCCAAAAATTGAATTATATGGTAATCAGTGGACATGCATTGGGATAATCTCTAATGTCAAATTCTTATCAATTAGAAACAAATATGTTTGTTGTAAGAAGTAAACTTTGAAAAAATGATAGTTTTCTCAATAAAGTGTTTCGTCTCAATAACAAGAATCAGTGAAAATGCAACAAACAGAAGCATCAACAAGAACTATCCTAGCATTTTCGGTCTATACAAGAACCATCCCAACATTTAAATTTAAATTTCAGTTACTCGTGGACCAACATGCAATAATCATATTATGAAAAAGTAAATCCGATTCACTTATGAAACCAACATGTAAATATGGTTCTTTAATGGAATTCACACATAAACTGTTAGTGTATATATCAGCACAATATTTGAGCCAATTGGAGTTAGTAATCATATCAGACGAGGTATCCAAACCAACCGTTAGTATTCTTGTACCGGCTTGGTACCCGAGCCAACCAGCAATCACAAGAAATCATGCACAATCACAATCACTATGAACAATAACCCTTGAAAATCACGAGTCATATGACAGGTTCATTGCATGAGATTATCAATATGATGGTATTTCATATGCTTCCCTATATTTCCCCCCAACATGCATTGCATAATGATACTATAAAGCAGTAGGCATCCATACATACATTAATTGGAAAACATACCACCATCACTAAACATCAATAACCTAATATTGAACCCTATTATGAATACACATATGTTCCCTCATAAATATCTCACTAGTCCCATTAACTAATACTCTTCCCGTTCATTTAGTTTCCCTCGATTATACAAGTCCCAAAAATGGTTATAACCCAACAATTTCATAACACTTAACCTTACAATTATCATCAAACCACCTCAATAAGAAAACTCAAAGTTAACAATCAAGAACGAGAGAACCACCCCCTTAGTCATTATCTTTTCCCGCCATAACTGTAATAAGCAACAACTTTTAACCATCCAGACTTCATACTAGAAAGAGCTAGGGATGGAACCTCCATTAATGTACAATATATCATATGATTGGAAATATGTCTAAATTACACAGTTAAAAAATCTAGTCTACTTGGGCGCCAAGTAGTTATTGGAAGTCTGATCACTAACCTTTGGTACTTTGTGAAGCGTTAGCTTGTTCACCATCTAAAAATAATAACACAAGTACAAAGCACATCACAATAGACCTAAATATTGTCAGATTTTATCTACATCTCAAATCCTAGGCCAATCTTATGATTTTTCACCCATTTCGGACTTTTCCATGTGAATTGCGGTAAATAAATTGAGAACAAACATTCTTGAGATTAGGCAAGGTCTTATACCCTAAAATCCTCATAAATCCAAATTTTTTCCACCTTGAAATTTATCCAAGTCATCCCTAGGCCACAATTATATTTTCTTAGGCCTAGAAATTGAACTACAAAAGTAGGGGATCATATTACTCATTTTTACGAAGATTCTTGATAAAAATATGTTGAAATTAGCCCTAGGATGCCCTTTTTCTTCTTCAAAACGTTCTTGGGTGTTCTTGAGTGATAATGAACGATTTTGGAAGTTTTCCCTACAACAATCTCGTAGCCCAAACCAACTACTTTTTTTCACCTAATTTCTTTTAGTTCACTCGTAACGATGAGGCGGATAGTTACATTGTGAAGGAGAGAAGACATTTGGGATCTCTAGAAAAATAGAATATGTGCAATGTTATCTATTACAACAAAAGATCTAATATTATATAAAATTAAAATCACTACATTTACACAACTAAAATAATGTTATTGAATACCTTCCTAAAAAAAAGTAAAGTATCATTGACAAGTATTGGATTTCCAGGCCTTAAAATGCGTTATTTCGTTCCTCTTTAATTTTTGTCACGACAAGAAATTCAAACCAAACTGCTATAACTTTTGTCCACTTAATTCTATTGCCTACAAAACAAAAATGGAAGAGTAAGTGAGTAGCTAAAAATTCCCAAATTGCTAAAAATCAAGAGTTCTTCACATTCAGAAAACATCAATTAGCCGTAAGAAAAATAGAAAATCATAAAGATGAGAGTTTTTTTTAGGAGATTAAATGATATAAAGAATTACAGTATTAACAATTACACATAACGAATCAGGTGGATACTTGCAATTACTTATTTTCATAATGTAGTGATATTTTTCTTCTTCTATTATGTCTTGTTTCTTAGCAAATATGTAAGTCATCTTACGGGATAATACGAAACATTCCCTTTTAGCTAGCTTTTCATTAAGCTCAGACATTGGATAGTGCTTAAACGTGCAATTTAATAGTTGTTGTTTTAATAATGGAATAACCTCTCCTTTTCTTTTAATGGCATATCCACCGTTATTATTGATCCTTTTCTTCTTAAATAGATATTTTCAAATTTGTCCGTTTTTATAGAAAATCTTCAACGGCTTTTGAAATGAGAAAAAAATATATTATGTGCTAAGAAAAAAATAAAATAAAATACATTATCAGTACAAAAAAAGTCGGAAAAAAAGGCGAAAGGATCTCATCATCAATACTCAATGCGTCTCTCTCGGTTCCCTCTTATATTTATCTCCAAATAATTCCCAAATTATGTTTTGATTTTTAGAATTTTTTTTCTCAAACACAATATTTTCTACTTTTTTTTTTTGAAAAGAAAAGCTTAACAAAGGTGAGAATGATGCTTTTATTTTACGTGTTTATGTTCATGTCATGATGTTTTTATTTTGAAGCATGTATTTTTTCATTAGTTGAATATCTGCTTTGGAGTTCGATTAATTAAAATTGTAACAAAATCCACTTTGGGATAAACGTTCCTCCAGTTTCAACCTCTCTGGTAAAGGATCGATGATAGATAGTAGAAGCATGTATATGAACTATATATAGGAAATGTGAATAGATTCGGTTCTTTTAATTAAATTGTTGAAATGACGATGAATTTAATCTTCATTTCGCAAGAATTGACTAGTTTTACATGTTCATTTTCTTGTGATTGTATTAGATTTTCGGTTATTCATAGCAAAACGTTTTTTTATTGTTTTGGAATTCAAATTAAACGTGTAAGTTGTATAGTAGTGTTAACATGTATAAGGTTGCTGATTCAACCAACATGGGTTGTGGTGCACTGGTGGAAGTGCTTCACTTTTAACCAGAGGTCTCGGGTTCGAGCCCTGAATATGGAGAAAATCCTGTTGGGCCCTGTAGTGCGTGATCCAGATTTAGTCGGAGCTCTAATGTGGGCTTCGGACACCGGGTGGAAAACCAAAAAAAAACATGTATAAGGTTGATTTCTCGTATAGTCAATCAAGTTATAGTTAGTTATTATTTTCTAAACTTTCTGAGATAAATAAATTAGTGTTCCTAGAACATATTTTCTTGAAAACAAGTGACTTTCTTACTTATTATCTCAAGAACAGTTGATGAGAGAAAAATGGAAAATATTTTCTGAAAAAATGTTTTCGTTAGCCTTGTTTTTCAGTTGTTGATAACTTTTTACTTGTTTGAAAGTTTTAGAAAATGGCTGACGTTGAGGATATTCAACCTCTTGTTTGTGACAATGGGACTGGCATGGTTAAGGTAACAAATTTTCTTCCCAAATGTCGTCGTTTTTAATCTGCTTTGTGAATATACAATTTGATGTTGTATATCTTTTGTTTCTTGCAGGCAGGATTTGCTGGAGATGATGCACCTAGGGCTGTTTTTCCTAGCATTGTTGGGCGTCCGCGTCATGCTGGAGTGATGGTAGGAATGGGACAGAAGGATGCATATGTTGGTGATGAGGCTCAGTCGAAACGTGGTATTTTGACACTGAAGTATCCAATTGAACATGGCATAGTGAATAATTGGGATGATATGGAGAAGATTTGGCATCATACGTTCTATAATGAACTTCGAGTTGCTCCAGAAGAACATCCTGTTCTGCTTACTGAAGCACCTCTCAACCCTAAGGCTAATCGCGAGAAAATGACTCAGATAATGTTTGAAACATTCAATGCCCCAGCAATGTATGTTGCTATTCAAGCTGTTCTGTCTTTGTATGCTAGTGGACGTACAACTGGTAAGATATATTTACTTTCTTTGTTTCGAATGTTAATTTGCCTTTCATGTTGCTATGTTTTCTTCCTCTTATCGTTTTTCCCCTTTTCATAATGATTTGCTGCATTTCAGTGAAAGGTCCTTCGAGATGAAAATAGTGAATTGTAGTCAAATATGATTTCTTGCAGGTATTGTGCTGGATTCAGGAGATGGTGTGAGCCACACAGTTCCTATATATGAAGGTTATGCACTACCTCATGCCATCCTACGTCTCGACCTTGCTGGTCGTGACCTTACTGAGTACATGGTGAAGATTCTTACTGAACGCGGATACTCTTTCACTACTAGTGCTGAGAAGGAAATTGTAAGGGATGTGAAGGAGAAATTGGCATACCTTGCTCTTGATTTTGAGCAGGAACTGGAGACAACCAAGACAGGCTCTGCTGTTGAGAAGAACTATGAACTGCCTGATGGACAAGTGATTACTATTGGTGCTGAGCGTTTTCGATGTCCTGAAGTACTTTATCAACCTTCTTTGATCGGAATGGAAGCTGCTGGAATTCATGAGACGACGTATAATTCTATAATGAAGTGTGATGTTGATATTAGAAAGGATTTGTATGGGAACATTGTGCTTAGCGGTGGGTCGACTATGTTTCCTGGCATTGCTGATAGAATGAGCAAGGAGATTCAAGCCTTAGCACCAAGTAGCATGAAGATCAAAGTGGTTGCTCCCCCTGAAAGGAAGTATAGTGTTTGGATTGGAGGTTCAATTTTGGCATCCCTCAGTACCTTCCAACAAGTGAGCATTTTCCTTCCGTTATTTTTACTAGCTCGACTAATCTGGATTCACACTGTAAAACCCCCACCACTACGGAGGGTCTTACTTGACCTACCATAGAGGGACATTTCCTTCATTTGTTTGGGTTTAGTAACCTAGTTCCCAAAATTCATTAGCTTGTCTAATTTTGATTCATGCCATAGAAATTCTAATATAGGGGTTTTTGCCCACCCTACCAAAGTGGAGCATTTTCCTTTATTTTTTTGGTTTAACCATCTGGTACCCGAAAAGCTCACTATGGAGGGTCTTACCCCGTTACCCGCCTTACCGGCTACCAAAGAGGGGCATTTTCCTTCTCTCTTTTTTTGGGTTTAATCACCCGGCTCTCAAAGCATACTACCTCGACTAATCTGGATTCTCCGTGGAACTATGTTGCTTAGACTCTCCAAAAAGGATGTCGTATCCATGTCAGATTCTTCAAAAATGCACCACTTTTTTAAATGATCCAACTCACACCCGTTGACATTTTTGAAAGGTCCAAGCAACATAGCGGTAGAAAGCCCAATATGAAGAGATTTACCCGCCCGACCAAAGAGGGCCCTTTTCCTTCATTTTTTTGGGTTTAATCACCCAGTTCCCGAAACTTACTGGCTTGACTAATTTGAATTTGGGCCATAGAAAGCCCACTATGGGCCTTTTTTTGGCCTCCTACCAAAGAGGGGCATTGTTATACATGTATTTGGTTTTCAACTGATTGAGTCATTTATCTTTATGTTGATAATGATGATTAACATACTTATCATTGTTTGGATTTGTAGATGTGGATTGCTAAGGCAGAGTATGATGAGTCTGGCCCCTCCATTGTGCATAGGAAGTGCTTCTAATCAGAACAAAGGTTGAGTCTGGTTCAACATTTGAGTTTCTCATGGCAACTTTGGTTCTTTTCTTTTTAGTTTCATCTTTTTGTTTTCTTGGTGACTCAAACCAACAACCTTTGAATTCGAGACAGAGGATACTTATCATTTGAGCAAGCCTTTCTTGTCACTTTTAGAGAGTTAATTGGTAGTTGGAGTGTTTTTTTTAGTTCGTTACTTGGTATTAATCAATTGTATCAAATTATCTTATAATATAAGTTTTTCATCTGAATGGAACTGGTCTATAACATCATCAAATGTTAATTTGTGATAAACCTTGTAGCTATTTTCTAAACGGAAAGTTGTCGCATAAAAATAGAAATAAAGTCTACGTACATTTTTATCCTCTCCAAATATGTTAGAATATATGGTTAAGTTCAGTAAGAAAAATAATAGACATTAACATTTTCTTAAATGGTTAGGAATGGTAAAAAAGAGTTTGGAAGTAGTTGCAAATCCATCCACAGTCCATCTTAAAAAATCATTAAATAATAATATATTCAATAGTTCTATAGTTTCTTAAATTCTCTTTCCGTTTACTTTTACTTGTCCAATTAGGACTTTGCATGCTCTTAAGAAACAATAGTTATCATGACTATTTTATTACAATCATATTAATTACTCCCTTTATTTCAAAATAATTGAATTTTTGGATATTTCATATCGTTTAAGAAAAGAAAATTAGACATAAATTAGACATTACTTTTTTTTACCCTTATTAATTATTGTCAAATTAATGGTTAAAATAATTATAAAAACTAATTCAATACTAAATAATTCAAAAATGTCATGAACTCATTACATAGAAAATAATTCAAACCAAGTAAAGTTTCTTGAACTCATCACACAGAATATTCAAATGAAGTGTAAAAATGGAATAATATTCTAAAAATAGTTTCAAAGATTGAATAATAAGTTAATTTGAAATATGAAAAAAATGTCTAAACAGTTCAATTATTTTGAAATGGAAAGAGTAATATTTCGTCTTAATTTCTTCTCTTGATATAAAAAAAATATATTTATGAGTATTATCAATTTTTAACCAAAAAAAAGAAAAGAAGCATAACATACCAATTGCTATTTTGCCTAAAACATCCTTTTTTATCTAAGAAAGATTGAGATGAACTAAACGACGTCGTTACTTTGAGCTGCTGTAGAATTTGGGTATCCCAATTTTTGTATCAGTGAAGACCCAATTTACTGAAAGATCCGAACTTGAGAAGAAGGAAGAAGGGGAAATACAAGAATTGTGGTGAAAAAATGGGTAAAATTGCAGTAGCAGTGATTGTAAGTTCATGGGTAGTAGCTGTATCCATCCTCGTCAATCGTATTGTCACTGAACCTTACATGGTAATCAAGTTTTCTTGTTTAATATGAATTTAATTTATTGATTTGATAATCTTCTATGGATTTTGAGCTGAGGTTCTATCAGAAACAACCTCAATTGTGGGACTACACTGGGGATATGTTGTTGTTGTTGTTGTGGGAGGTGTAATGTGGATATGGATGATTTTGAATCTTTTGAGACCCCACTTGTGGGATTACACTGGTTATGTAGTTGTTGTTGGAGGAGTAATGTGGATATGGGTGTTTTTGTAGGATGAGATATTCCACATACCTCAAGCGCAACAGTATTGCAAAGGCAATTTCAGATGCTGGGATCCCATGATCACCACCCCTCCAGGGCTGTACGTACTATCTTGTTCCTCTTCTGTTTTGTATGATTACTTGCTTCGTCGTTGGTTTAGGTAGTGTTGTCAAAATTGTTCCTGCTTTGTACTGTAACTTCAGAGAGCGTGAAAATAGGGACTCCGTTACATGTGGCATTAGCCTCTTGGAGTCGATATATGGTAAATGAAATGTTATAGTATTAGCTTCATATAGTCATTTTTTCCTGATGAGTTGGGAATATGTTGTATGGCTACAAGTTGAGAGCTTTTCGTCAATTCGTTTCTTGATCTTTTTGGTGTTAAATTATGGTTCAGAGCTACATCGACTAAATAGCGAGATACATGATCTAGTTAGGGTGGAAACCAAACATGTCTGCTTGGAAATAGGAATTGTACATGCTATGCTCTTCTTGCCAAGATTACAAGATCTTAACCATTTTGTGTATCTACAGATTATGAATCTTTTCCCTTTCATTGGTTGCAAAAATGTCAAGTATTTTTCTTTTTTAAGTACAACTTCACTTTGTTGATGATCTTAGTTTATCAAGTGGTTTATTCATAAATGAGTTATTGGTAGTTGGTACCAGTCTTACAATCTTTCTCCAAAGTTATCATGAAAAGTGGCTTACAGGAAGATTCTATGCAAAGAGTAAATATGAAGGAGGACCTGTAGTGTACCAGTGTTAGAGAACCTCAAGTTATTGAATGTTGGGGGGAACAAGTCCAATAGAGGTTTCAAAATAACCTACCCCAATTTTAGTAGTAGTTGTAGTAGAATGTTAAATCTTGGCTAGGAGAGATTTTCTCTGTTCATTGTTTACATGTACTTCTAGTTGCAAAAAATGAATATGTTATGTATGATTTGTAAGGGAACAATATCAGTCCAGTGCATGTAGACTCTGTATTGAAATTCCACTAATCCTCCTTAGTGACTAAGGTTAGAGACTTACTTGTGATGTGATGGTTTTCTAGAAGCCTTTCTAGTCTTCTTAGAGACGTGTATGTCTGTGTAAGGATAGGTATGAGATTTGTAGAGTCTCTAGCTTTAGAGAAATCATTATTTGCCTTAAAATACAGATTACGTAGTATTGGAATGAAAATGGGCTCAACTAGAGCGAATTGGATTTAGATGATTCATATTGCAACTAATTCATTAAGGTGCACTTGATAGATGGAGTAAACCAAAAGGAAATAAACTAATACTCTCTATTTCATTTTACATGACACTCTTTCCTTCTAGACCGTTTCAAAAGAATGGAACTTTTTTATTATATTTGATTTGTTTTTAGTTTAAACTACATATTCTACCCTTAATTAGATGCCCTTATAGCCATAGAAATGGAATGGCATGTAAGGACCACAAGTTCTAAGGGTATTTCTGTTGTGTGCCAAAAGTCGGTTTTTTCTTTCTTTCTTCAACATTGTGCCCAGTCAAACTGTCAAATACACTAATATAAAATGAAATGGAGAGAGTGGTAGCAATATAATTTACTCTAACACCCATCTAACATAACTTAATATTGTAATAGATGGTGCAATTCCACATCCATTCCCAAATCGTGTCGGATCGACATGGATGAGGCATGATTTGACGGGTCCGATCAACATAGATGGTGCATTATCCAAGTCATTCTTCCACCCATTCCTTCCAGTTTGTCATCTACTCCCACACTCATCAAAATTCATTTAGGATAAGTACATATGTATAGTAGTGTTTGTCTACATATGCTAGCTTCATGAGTTGGTATTATGTTTTCCACATTCACAGTTTTGAGTTATTTTTGGATTTCCATTATATAGGGGCACCGAGTGTTGGTTTTGAAATATAAGATGCATTTTTGCAACTAAGTTATATTGTCTGGGGAATTCATAAGTTACTTTGAACAATGTTCCCCTGTCCGAAAAGATGGTGCTACTTTCCCTTTTGGCAGTCCCTGAGTGATACAATTGGACCCTCTTATCCACTTAACTCAATACAGCTTATTTTTCTTTTTTAATTCTATTTTTTTTTGGCAAGGTTAACCTTACTTTACAACAAAAAAAAAATGGCAGTAAGGAACCTCTTTCTAATTCTGAACTCCATAAACAAAAAGTTCAACAATGGATCCACATATTCCTGCAGTAAATATTCACTGATATGCTAGGTCAAATAAGATATAAATGAGATGGACTGATAAAAGTATATGTCAGCTAAATGCTATAGAACATCATCAAATGATAAAAGGAATTCTCTCAGATTTGTCTCTTTTGTTTTTCAAAGACAAAAAGGGATATAGATAACAGAGAAGGACACAGATAAAAGAGTGAAGCTAGCTGATATCACATAAATTGTGCCATGACCTTGATCCATGTTAGATATGAAAAGAAATGTTCTCTAAGGTGATTCAGTTGAAAAAAACACTATAGATTTAACTGATAAGGGAATTTGATGCAAATCATTTAAAATTTTTGCAGGTACATTGTTTCACTTGCCTATGTTGCTTCTTTGTTTCCAGGGATATTCTCTATGAAAGCAGATGTTTCGTTTTCAGATGCTTGTTCCTCTTCCATCCTACGCTCCAGCAATGGTGTATTGGCTGTATTTTGCAGCATGATGGTTTACAACATACTTACCCACCTCAGACCTTCTCTTACTGACAGAAAAGTAACTCTTCGGACGGTTGTCCTTGCATTGTATCCCCTTCACTGGTTCTTCACTTTCCTTTATTATACAGATGTAGCATCGCTAACTGCTATACTGGCATCATATCTTATGAGTCTTAAGAAGAAATATTTCTTCAGTTCCCTGGTAAGAGGATCAACTCAATCCCATCTAATTCGTTCTAGTTGATAATAATGGGGAGCAAAGTTATAAATTGACTTTTATTCAAACTCTTTGTAGCCCATTCCTTGTCATAGAATTGTTTTCTTCCTTATAACTTTTGCGGTTAATATCAATCAAAAGCTTTAATGTTGTTCCAAGAATAGATTCTGCACTTTACTTATTCATGCACCAAACATATTCCAAGGATATATGTCATTTTGACATCTGACAAATTGCTGATTACTGTATACCACATGTAAGACCGCAGTGTGCTTTGAGTACTATATTATATTGTTGCCCAATACTCAATAGTAAATATGGGGAGAGAGAGAGAGAATAAAAGAAACAGTAACTATAGTTCTAACTTCATAACAATTTATCTTCCTCTCAAGCCTGATTTACTTTAATGTTATTGTTTTGCATGCTATGGATAGTTCCATTTAATGATCAGATATTGAATTTGACCATGTTGTTTTTCTAATTGAGAAGTTAACAGTGTGCTCATACATCTGAAGGTTGGGGCTTTGGCTGTGCTGATACGTCAAACTAATATCATATGGATCCTTTTCATAGCATGCACTGGGGTTTTAGACTATATTCTAGATCAGCCGAAGGATAGTGCCGATTTGACTGATTCTAGTCAATCACAAGGTAAAGATGCTTTCCCAGTCTCGAGTCAAGGTGTTGGAACACACTCTAACTTGAGAAAGCGCAGAATCCACAATGAGGCAGCTACATTTAGCTCTCCTATCCACCAAAAGATTGCTTCTTCAGTGCCTTCCTCAGGTTCTGTCTTCTTATCTTGTTTTAAGTTTTTTTTTTAATCTGCATTTATGTTGTGTTAGGACACATGATAGCATCTGTTGATTTTTGTTTCTATCTGTTGATTTATGTTGTGTAGGACACGTGATAGCATCTTCTTTTTGATAAGTAGTTTCTGTTCAGTGATCTAAAGTAACATTGAATGAAAAAATTACAATCAAACACCATTTTGGAATACATCAAGCTAAAAAAAACATTTAAAAAAAAAGAAAAGAATAATACATCAAGTTCAATTTTACAAGCTGTCAAGCGTTTCTTTATGAGGTGAAATATCCAAAGATTTACTTGCGAATCGGCAGCATGAAGATATAATTTATCTGTTGTAAAAAACCCTGGTAACCATGGATGACATAAGGGAATAAAATACTCCACTCGTTCTGGCATCCTACAGAGATACTTTTGGTTGTGCTTTTGTGAAATTTTTCTTTTTACTGTTAGAACACCTCAATCCGGAGTATGGAAGTTGGTGGGGGAGGAAAAGGAACTCTTATTACTTGAAATAATTACTTGGATGTACAAGTAATTTCCCTAGTGATATAATTTTATTCGATTGTCAGGTAATATTACGTACTACTTAACAAGGGAAATTTGCTATTTTGATCTTTTGACAACCTGTGGTTCTAGTCTAAATACAGTTAACCCTCACTAAATCAAATTTTAGGCTTTTGATCCCACCATTAATAAATTCTTACAAATATAATGTATTTCTAGTTAGTATCCAAATTCCCTTTGATTTGAGGGGATCTGTTAGGAGATCAAAAACAAAGTTAGATAAACTGAAGGAACACTCCTTGCTGCTAACATTCTTACGAGAAGTGTGCCATGTGGAAAACTTGCTTCGCATGTTTGAAGCATCCATTAAATGTTAACCAGAGTGGCTATCATATTCACAAACACATTTACAAGAAATTCTTCCATTGATTATGCTTGGTACAGACATGTAAGCTTTTCTTGTCAGATGGCATGGTATAGACTAGTAAGCTATTCGGGCTCATGCATAGTTATCCTTTCTTGCATATTAGTAGTTGGCAATGTGATTTAGGTTCCTTTTGTATATGTCATCTAAGTGTATAAGAGATTACATTCCTTTTTCAGATTTCTCTCATGAGGTGCGTGAGATTATCTCAAGACTCTGGCAATTTAAGTGGGAGATTATTGCATCGTTTTGGCCTTACCTCGTAATTATGGCCGGTTTCATCACCTTTGTTTTCTGGAACGGGAGTATAGTGCTTGGTACCAACTCTTACTTTTGTAGTTTTGTTTCTTTATGGTCTCTTCCATTTGTTAACCGGTGCACACACTTCTTTTCCCACCCTTGTGCTATCCAGGTGCAAAAGAGGCTCACATGGTTTCTCCACATTTTGCACAATTGATGTATTTTAGCTTGATTTCTGTGCTGTTTGTGACTCCCGTGCACTTCACAATTGGTCAGGCTGCAGCACTGGCCCGATCCTTCTGGAAGAAAAATAAGCTGGTCAGTTTCTTTCAGTTGTGCACGGCATTAGCTGTTGGGTTCCTTTCAGTGCATTTTTTCAGGTTAGATGAATGACTTTGTAATTTCTAAGTTCAGTTGCACTATCTTATACCTTCCCTCCCCCGCTCCCCGTCCGTTTTCCTCTCTTTTGTGCAATTCATCACTTTCTTGTCATGCTATACAATCTATAACATCAGTTTTTGAAGGTGTTTGTTTTTTCCATTCTTTCTTCTTTGTTGCATCAAAGATTTAGGGTGTGCTCAGTATGAAAGAAAATGTTTTCCTTCATACCGAACACATCCTTAATGGCGTTCATTTCTAATAGACTCTAGCTGTATGCACATACTTTTCTTTTTTTCTGATTCGGATTTGATATCTAAAAATTGGTTCCTTGCAAGAATGAAACACGATAGTTTGACATTCAAGTGACATGCTATATTGATATTGCAGCATTGCCCACCCTTATCTCGTTGCTGACAATCGACACTATACCTTTTATCTATGGAGAAAAGTAATCAGATTTCATTGGTCAATGAAGTACCTCCTCATTCCGCTCTATGTATATTCATGGATATCCATATTCAATATCTTGGGTCAGTAAAACACTCTGTCCTATTCTAACCTGTGCATGCTACTACACATCCCTAGCTCCTACTCGTAATCAAATAAAAGAAGATTTTGTTCGTAATTCTAGTTTCTTTTAAACATATTCTTTTTTCCCTTTATTTGCAGCTAAAAGTCAGAGGAAGACATGGGTACTGGTATATTTCTTGGCTACCGCTGCAACACTGATTCCCGCTCCACTTATAGAGTTCAGATACTATACAATCCCATTCTTTTTCTTGATCCTCCATTCTCATGTTGATGATGACAGAAGTTGGCTTCTGATGGGAATCCTGTATGTTGCCATTAATATTTTCACTATATATATGTTCTTGTTCCGTCCGTTTTCTTGGGTCCACGAGACTGGTGTACAGAGATTTATATGGTAGCAAGATACTCAGCAGAATTCAACAAGTTTTGATATGCTGCACCAGTGTACTGGCTGTACCTGCAGATCCCAATTTGCTCAACTTTTGAAATGCAGTTTAGGATAATTTTTTTGTAGAAAAATGCTTTATTGTACAAGAACTTTTTTAGTATAAAAAATGAGTGGTAAAAGGAATTTGTTTCAATCAAAACTAGTGTCTTAACCATTGAGGTTGTTTTACTAGTTCATAATATTACATTTCCATTTCTTTTTTTTGGAATTACATATTCGTTCTATAGTTCTCTCTTTGTCGTTTTATATGATGGTGTTTGATTGTAACAGAGAGCAGAGCAGAGGTGGACTCAGGATTCGAAGACAATAGACCACCACTAGAATAAATAAACAAAAGCAAAGTGGAATAGAGAAAATTTGTATACCCTTCGGGGTGGCCCAGTGGTTTGGGCTTGGGACTGTTATGTTGGAGGTCTCAAGTTCGAAACCCCATGCCAGCGAAAGCAAGGGGTTTGCCTTATGGGTCGAGCTCGTCGCACCGGGCTTGCCTAGTGCGGGTTACCTCTCCTATGTGGTTTGCGAGCTATTACATATGAGCGGGGGTTTTAACCTGTGCGCACCCAAAGGGTAGCGGCTGCGGGTTTCCCTTGTCATAAAAAAAATAAAAAATCTTATTGCTAATTCCAACTAATTTGGAATTAGGACAAATTAAAGTTAATTCATTAAGGGTGTGTTTGGTAATGGAGGAAAATAGTTTTTAATTTTCTCATGTTTTGAAGAATATTTTTTTTAAATTTAGAAAATAAGGAAAATGACTTTTTAGTACGAGACATTTTAAGTTAATTGTCTTCGCTCCATCCTAATTTTTTATTTTTTTAAAAGAAGTGTTCTCTTTGAAAGTTGAACATTAAGTATGAATTGAATTAATTGTGTAAGAAAAGTATTACTCACTGTGTATTTTGTTTTAGTCAATGAAATGACATTACTTTACACGTTTTTGTGCTTAACTGTAACACTAATTCATTGTATCTGGTTACAGAATGATATGGATTCATATCTTATATCGTGGAGCCAAAATTTTTATTAAAGGAGTTCAAAATATAAAAAATAAATATGCGAATAATTTAATGGGGTTTTGCATCTATAATATTTATCTAAAAATAAATTGTAACCCTATATAAATGGTATGATTTTCTACCGAATAAGATTCGAATAAACTCCCTTGACCCTTTCACTCTCAACTTTTATCTTACAAAAACCATTGCACATGATTTATCGTAAAAAACTCTGACCTGATATCAAAAATCGAACCAACCAATAAATCTAATAAATCAAAATGTCAAATTAAACTCTCATAACATCAAATATTATCAAAAGTCAATTATGCAGAAATTTTTAATATATTTCAGCAAAATTATCATTTTATTAATATTCCTTAATGGGGAATGTCAAATTAATACTTCCTCCATTTCTATTTACTTGTCAAATATTGTTTAATTTAATTTTTATTTTTACTTGTCATTTTGACAAATCAAGAAAGGACAATTTTTTTTCTACTATACCCTTAATTCATTAGCATTGAGTTAATGTCTTTGAAAAATGTTGTGAGTAAATATGTTTGGAACACTATACCAATCATTGTTTTTCTAATAGGTGTGTCAAGTTAAAATTTGACATGTAAATCAAAACGGAAGAAATACTCGACAAGTAAAAATGAATAAAGGGAGTACTTTCTTAAAAAATATGTTAAGTAAATATGAGTCAAATAATATAAAACGGAGAAATGAGCGATTTAGACAAATTTTGAAGATATAACCTAATTG
Source organism: Solanum piurae (assembly GCA_029582685.1). Lineage (NCBI taxonomy): Eukaryota > Viridiplantae > Streptophyta > Magnoliopsida > Solanales > Solanaceae > Solanum > Solanum piurae. The sequence continues at coordinate 34,253 of JAJOOO010002359.1, forward strand.
CATGATGTAGAGTTAGTACATACAAATATAGAAAGTAGGAAGTAAATGATAGGACCCTTTTGCCAAAAAAATCCTATTTGATTCAATTAACTAATTGTGTGTACAAACCTAAACCATATATGGTTGGATCACAAATAAATCATTTTCATGTTGGACTATTCTATTTTGGAATTTTTTTTAAAAAAAAAATACTCCATTTGTGATTTTTCTTAATATTTTAGTTTGGTCAAAGATTGCTTCACATCTTGCATTACCTACACCTTTTATAATTAATATTGACAATGAAGTCTAACTCAAATGACATGACTAAACCTTAATAAGCCTTTTTTTTTTCTTTTGACTAAAAGAATATGATGGTTAAATATTTAAAAATCTTAGAAATTGAAGAATCGTCATATTCTTTTAGTTAAATATTATTGAGGACATATATTGTATAGTTAATTTATTTTAAGTAGGTTGGGTTAAGAATTGGGCTGAATTTAGGGTGGGTTAGGTTCTAAATATTGATTTTAATTTCTTAAATATTTTTTTCCTAAATGTTATGTCATTAAATAGATATCAAAAATTGTATTTTTGACTAAAATGATCAGGGAAGCTAACTAAACAAAATTGAATGATTATGAAAGATAATTAAGCAAAGTTTAATGACTTGTGAAAGATAAAATAAAATTGAGTGATTTTGATGACTAATTATTATAAATTGAGTGTTCATTATGATTTAAGAAACAAGTAATTATCTCTGAAATATAATGTGAAACTAAACAATGATGGGTTATTGCTAGATAAGTAGATATACTTTTTTGATAGATGCTTGGTTCATTAGCTTAAAAATTGGGATATATCATATATGGGTATAATATAATACCTATTTAGTCTAAATTGGATAAATTTCATTTACAAATTTAACCTAGTCTTCTTAAAATGATTGGGAGAAATCCCAAAATTGTTATAATTGTGGTATAAACAATCTTAGAATAGCTAATCGAGAAATCAAAGGTTGTACTACCAAAATATAGGATAAAAATTAAAATAATCCCAAAATTTATCCCACATTACTTAAAAAAAACATTATATTTTCATTAAATTTTTCTATTGAAAAATATTCGATGACTATTTTCACATATATTTTAATAGAATTGGTGAGAAAATAGAAAATAATAGTGTTCTCATACCAAAAAACTAACAAATATTGAAAATATGTTTCCATCATGTATTTTTTAAATGATCAGTTGATTAGTGAAAAATCATATTTTATAGTACAAATTTCCAGTCAATTTCAAGTAAATCCGCCCTCCACTTCGCTCTTCGTTTCCCTCATTTTATTTTTCCTTCCGCTTGCAATAAAAGTTATGAAAGTAATTTTGTGTGTGTTAGCGATCATCAAATCACTAATATCACGATAGAAAAAATCTCTATTTCTAATAGTAACAATCTCTTGTTCAACCAACCATTCAACCTCTTAATATTTACAGCTACTATTTTTTTTAGGATTTAATTATCCTTTTTCTATTCTCACAAGATATTTGCAACTAATTATCACCAAAAATTAATAAGTGTAGTTTTCAGTTGGTAATAAGTGATGTTGATAGTCCAAAAATCAAAACCAACTCCTCTCTGTCCTTTGAACATTTATTATTTTCCTCTTTTTATAACTTCATTTATAAAATCACGAGATTTTAGAGATATCTAAACCACAAGCAACTGTCAAATAATAATATTTTTATTTTTAGCTTTTATTTCGAGAAGTTGACTTTCTACCTTCATGTTAATGTAGCCTATTTTATTATAAGTGCAACGTTTACATATAATATTTATTGATCCAAACCTACCCAACCTCCACTTTTCCCCTTTTTCTATTTTTTTCAATTTTAATCATCTGATATTCGAAGTCAGCTGATCATAAGAGGTGGTGCTACAAGAGTTATTTATACTTTTGTCTCTATCTTGTGTTGGTTATCAAATTATGTTTCGCATTTCATGGACATAAATTTATATTTTCATATTATAATATTGTACAAGTTATGTTAAAATATGACCTCAGTTTCTAAATTGTATTTCATAAGTTATGTTTGGATATGATTTCAGTTTCTAAATAATTTATATTTGATTAGGTATAAGTTTGATAGCTAGAGGGTAAAAATTAAAAACTAACTTATTTGAAGGACAAAAGTGCAATTTTATGGAGATGCAATCGACGAAAGGTAATTAGAATTGAGCACTGTTTATCATCAAAAAATTGTACATCAAATCAATGGCATCTTCTAATGAAGAAAGTTCAACTGAATATCCTTCACTATAATGTGGCTACGCCATTATCCATTGCCATTGACTCAACTAATGACCCACATTCACATAAAGTAAGTCTTTCTGAGGGAGGTAAATTGTTCTTTATCAAAAAATTCGAACACAAGACATCTAATTAATTAATAATGAGATTCATCCTAACACAATGGTCTATTTATTTATTATTAATTATACATCATCATCTAACAAAACCTCCAATCAACAAAGCTAAAAGAACAAGACAACCTTAATGCAATCTTTTTTGTCTTCTAGCTTTTAGTCAACTATTTCCCTTTTGTTTCTCTTTCTTTGCTTCTAGTTTGTTTTTACAAGTCATGCATTATTGTATACTATAATAGGCGTTTACTAACGTAAGTAAACCAAATATGCTGTTTTTTTTCTGAATATTTCATAGGTCACAAGTATGACTTTTATAAACTGCCAGTCTGATCGAGCTAATTGAGCATATGATCGAGCAAATTAAATACAGAGTCTTGGATTTGCATATTTTCACGTATGATTGAGCTCGTCACAAAGCTTATCTAATGTAATTTACCTCTCATGTATGATTTGCGGGCTATTACTCTAGTGTGTACCTGAAGGGTAACGACCACGAGTTGCCTTATCAATAAGAAAAAAAAAAGTATGACTTATTATGGTTATTTTGCCAATTTTTCTTCTTCTTTTTTTCCTACTCAAGAATGGATAGATTACCAAAGAAAACGCGTAGAGAGTTTATGTCAAATGTTGAGTTTAATTGACTATCTCCATTTTCTAACCAACTAATTTCTGTTTAGGGAGTAAATTGAAATTTTCAACTAAAATTTATAATGAATTCTTGGGGCAAAAAAAAAAAGAGGAATTTTGAAGACTTTGAATTCTTGGAGAAAAATGAGAAATATTGTTATATTCAAATTAATCGAATTGAAAGACGGTGATTATTCACATGGGCGTATCAAATAGTCCTAACTCCTAAGTTTATCTGAACTCATAACTTTTAGTCTAGACCTGAATTTATATGTGTAATATCCTCTGAAAATATTGAATTATGAACTCTTTAACTTAAACAAGGTAATGGATTCAATTGTTGGAACTCGAGTCATGAACCACTTAGAATTAAAATTTCGAATCTGTCTCTAATGATTCATATAATTGACCTCAACTTGCTTGAGATTAACACATAAAATTGAAAGTTGGTACCAAACTAACCAGATAAAGAAACTTGAACAGTTTTTGTATAGTTATAATGACAACAACTTGGTCAACTTGAATCATTCATGATGAAAAAAATTTAAAGAAAACAAGGCAAAGTTTGAAATGGTGAACAAAATTAGTATAGTCAACTTTCAATTTCCATTTTCCAACAACAATCTTATTGTTTGTATGAGAAACCAAAACTTAAAAATATGAAGAATAAAAAGAATTCCATCATATTTTCAACTTTTTCTCTCTTTGATCACACTTCAATTGTTTTTAACATTATGCCATTTATTTTTATTTCACACATTGTTTACTAGTAGTATATTTTGAATTCCATCATAACGGTCAAGTTTTCTTTGGAACCGAAATATTATGTTATATTAGTATATTTTCTATAACAACATTTCGTTTTGACATGTTTTCTATAGTATTTTGCCATGACTTCTTCATTTCTGTTATTTCTTTTTTCCGAACTACTTTGATATGTTTTTCATCGAGCCAAGGGTCTATCAGAGACAACCTCTGTTCCTCTAGTGTAGGGATAAGGTTTGCGTAGACCTCCCATCCTCAGACCCCATCTTGTGGGATTACACCTAGGTAGTTGTATAACAACATTTCGCTACAACAATCAGAAAATATCCAGATAAATCACGTTATTATAAAGAGGTTTAACCGTAGTAAGTATGATATAAAATAAAGGAATTTTGTATTGAGGTAAAGTTTGTGAGATGGAACTCCATCTGTTACAAAACTCACCATTGTCCTAATAACAATTGAATGTAAAAGGAGGCAGGGGATTGTAAGTTTATTGGTAACTTTACAGTCTCTGTGGATCAAGAAACCTCAGCCTCTCACGCTATTTTTGTATCGAGCAACCTAGACATGTATACTATGAACACTACTGCTAAATTCGGGGTAAACAAGGGCTAACACAGCAAAACTAACTCGAATTTTTCTATGTACTGTTGTTTTGGTCTTGAGGGTAAACTTCCAAAATTCCTCGAGATAGCTGGGATTTACATCGATGATTTCCATATCCTTCCTTCGAAGGATAAAATGATAATTGAAACATCATCATGGTACTTCCTACGATCACCTTGAGGTATATCAAGCAACTCGTGAAAGTTCAAGCCTGCAAAATCCAAAATGAACGTTGTTTAGAACGATTGATACGAGACATTAGTACTTGGAAAATCTCTAGGGCAATGATTCTGAGTGTTTAGTATTTACCAGCTTTCTTAGCAGCTCTGAATAAGACTTCTTCGACGAGATGCTGGGCAGGATCTCCCTCGGGGAATATAGACATAAAGGTCTCAACTTCCGAGACTGCTTCTTCGTTGGTGAAGTATTGATAGAGCCCATCGGATGATAAGATCAAAAACTTGTCTCTTGAACCAAGTGTGTGGTGGTGAAGTGATGGTAAACAGTTGATGTAAGGTGAATTTCCAATGTAGTCAATTCTGAACATCTCTAGAAGTGCATTGTTCCATTTTGCCTGTAAAATCACAGAAGTCGAAACGATATCAATACAAGGCTAATAAAACAATCTTCAAACAAATCAAAAGCACGTGCTAACTACAGTCAAACCTCTCTATAACATCATTGGTTGTCTGGATACTTTTTGGTTGCTATAGCGGAATGTTGTTTTATACATAACATATAATATAACAATAAAATGAAAGATGGATTCCACAAGAAAATGGTTGTTATAGAGAGGTCTGATTGTAATAAGAACACTTGAAAGATTTCAATGTTTGAACAATATTGGTGCAATATAGACATGTGTTTGTGTTAAGCATATCGCTTCATATTTCATTAGATTGCAAATATAGTTAACAATTTCAAAAAATATTGAGCATGCCAGGCATCGTCGATATGATCAATGATACAAATGAGTTTATAGTCGATTCTTAATACCTGTTTGAGATATCCTGCCCCGAATGCTCGAGTAACCTTCAAGGAACCTTTCACTCTATCATTTTTAATCACGAAAGCATCATCAGGATGCTCACTTCTAATCCTAACAACTTCCTGCAATCATTATTCACAAGATAAGCACAACATAAACATACGAAAACAGGCACAATACAAAACGTTTCTTGCAATTACTTATGTAAATGAGCTATGATTTGTTACCTCTTTGATAGATGTGCTATGATCCATAGTAAGTTGAGCTGGAACAAGATTATGTTTGCGATCGGATTCAGCTCTATAGAGTGCATCAATGCTGCTAACACTCTGCTCATTTATCCTTCTGAACTTGCTAGCACAAAGATCAGATTCAAGATTTTGAGCTAAAACAGCACGACTATCGCCAACGTTTAACAAATAAACATCTTGATCCTTAAGCAACATCACCATAACACAAGATCCCATTAAGGCCAATTCAGGATTCTCATTAACCATCATATCAGCAATCTCCAAATACGACGCCTCAGTCTTCCTTAACCCTTCAGATAAAGCCTTCAAGACATGAGAATGATCAACACCGGAAACCCCATCAAATTCTTGATTTGGAACAAAATGTTCCACTTTACTAACACCCGAATTCCTCAATGGAGCAATCTCGTTGCTCATCGAATTCTTGGGAGTTTCTGACTTATCATTCCATAACAACCCTTTAAGTTCTTTATAAACATTTGAATAAAGATTACTCAACAGAAAATCAGTAGCATCAGGTCCATTAAATCCATCATAAATCCCAACAAAAACCCATCCATGTTCCTCAGAAATCACAACATGTACTCTGTCTTCCCCTGCTTTACCTTGTGCCCATTGAACATTTTGGCCTCTAAATGAATCATTTCCTTCATCATCATCATCAACCAAACTATTTTCACTACTCAAAACATTTCCAACATTATTATTATTATTACTCTCTATAAATTTAACTTCACTAACATTAATAATATTCTTTTCAGTAAATTTCACTTCTTTATACCCAAAAAAAGAACTCGAAAACACTTTCTTTAAACTTCTAATCAAACCCCGTTTCTTGGATTTCAGTTTATACCTTTGTATATGATCATACTGATTCTCCAACGGGCCCGAAGTGAAGCTCCTTTCAATAGGGCCCGACATGAATCCTCTTTCAACCGGGCCCGAACCCAATCCAAAGCCCGTGTTTGATACACGGGCCGGGATTGGGCCGGAATGAAAAACACCCCTCGGAATTGGCTGCAGAGGGATAGAAGAAAAAAACTGAGAGCTCTCAAAAGCTGAAGCTTTATCTACATGAGCAGAAAAGTCAACGAGTGCCGTTGACAAAGGTGTGAAAGAGTTCGCCGATATGGAAGCGCCGGAGATTGTACGGAACGCCGCGGTGGTGGTGCTGGAAATAGTGGTGGTGGTTGAAGAAGAAGATGAATCATCGGAAAACAGGTGGGGTTTTGAATACGGGTCGGGTCGGATATAGCAAAACGAATGACCCAAACCTTCATCAAGTGGATCAGTAAGGTTCAAATCATTATGTCTTTTTGATATTTCTCCAACATCTCCGGCGAAACAATGATTCAATTTTCTAACTCCATTACCCATTTTTTTGAGAAAAACCAAGAAATTATTTCTACTAAAAATCAACAAATCAACAAAAAAAATAAGATTTTGATCATCAAAGGTTCATAAAGATTGAATTTTTATAAAGAAATGTTGTTGAAAAAGTGTTTTTTTTTTTTTGAAAGTTCAGAGGAAGTGCTATGGCATGAGGATTTAAATGGAGAAGAAAAAGATGTAAGAGGAAAGAGAAAGAGTTGACTTTTGATAACCCAAAAAAAAATGGAATATTATATTAATTGAATTTTGCTAAAACAAATAAAAAAATAAAAATAGATGCTGTGTTTTGGGTGGGCAGTTCACTAATTATTTAAAAATATATATATATATGTATTTTATTTTATTTTTTGGGTGTGGAGTTGACATTCAATTCTATAACGTTTTTGTTTGATTCTTTGTTTTTTCTTTTGGGCGGTGGGTGAGAAGTCAGGAGTTTTTTTTCCCTTTGGGGTGGGGTGGGGGATAGGGATAGGGGTAGGGATGTTCATGATTCGGTTATTGATTAAAACTAAAATTAATTTAATCGATTTTAAAAAATTTAAAATCAAACAAATAAAGAAAATAATCGTGATTTGATTATTATTGGTTTGATTCGATTTGATTTCAATTTTATTTATTTTTTGCAGTTTGAAAGTAATGAATTTTTTAGGACATACGTATCTTGGGGTAAAAGGGGGTGGGGGTCGTACTCCCTTAAATATCTAATAAATTCTAATTTTGATTTTTATAATTTTAGTCAAATATATTTAATCTTCAATAATAATTAATTTGATACGTATTTTTTTATTTATTCTGATTTTCATGAAATTTAATCAATTTTTAATATTAAATCATTCAATTTTCGAGTTGTTGATGTTAAATTTGTATAACTTTATCATATTCGGGGATAATATAGTTTTAATAAGTGATTAAATATTACATACTTTTAGTTAGCTAAAGTGAATTTTTTTTTTTTTTTATCAATTATTGAAGAATATTTTTTTTTACCTCTTTTTATTTTGGTGGTGGGGATTTTTTTTCGGGGTGGGGGGGGGGGCTTGGAATTTTAGGAGTTAAGACTAAGGCAAAAGCCAAAGCGTGTTCATTTTTGAATAATTATTAATATAGTACTTTGATTTCGAAAAGTCAAATGGAGCAACTTGTGGAAAATGAGAATATTGAATGGGGTCAAAGTAAAATCAAAATTAATTTTTCTCTATTATAAAATTTTTTGTGACATTATTTAATTACATAAATTTATAATTAATTAAATATTTATGTGATTTAATAAATTAACTTATTAATACTCTGTTTGACCAGTAATACTTGTTTACTATTGACTTTACACAATTCTTAAGAAACTAAAAATAGAAATAATAATGATAAATTAGGAACTAAGTGTAAAATTATTTATTGATTTTATAAAGTGAACAAGTATTATTCAAATCCCAAAATAGTATAGTGGATAACTATTGTTGGACGGAGCGAGTAGTAGAATGAGCATTAATATCAATTTTCTTAAAAATTATATCACATAAATTAAAATAAAAAACATATTTTTTTATTTTTTTAAATGGCATGATAACTAAGATAATAATTGTGTCAAGAAAATAATAATAATTTGGGTGCCATATCTGCAGGAGATATGAATCCAGCTGGCTAAATGCTTGGCATGAGATCAATCATAGCTTATATATTTCTTCCCCTATTTATATTTCATAAAATAATCTATTTTATATAAAAATATATTTTATTGGATATTAAATTTTTAAAAATAATTTGACTTACAAGATAGTGGTGACAGAATTAACTATTTTTAAAAAAAATTATTTTTGGTTTTGCTTTGACATCTCCGACACTCAACATCTTCTGACTTTAGCATTAATCGCATTATTATCTATAAAAACAAAATTGGAATTAAGGTATTATTATGTGGATTCCAATTCCATCCTCTTTTTATAAAAGTCAAGGAATTTTAAAATTTGAATAGGGGAAACTTGAATGAATAATTGACTTGAAAATATGAATTTCAATAACTTTTTTAAATACAATTTCACTTTAAAATTTATTTTTTCTTGTTATCTTATCTTAGCAAATATTACGCTCATTAAGAAATCAATAAATATAATATATAGTTTACTAAACTATTCATATTTAATAAATGTCTCTTAAAAACTGAACACTATTCAAAAGATATAGTATAAGAGTATTATTAAAAATATATATTAATTTTTTCTTAAATTTCGAAGATAACACATATTTAGGAATATAAAATATTATTGCTAAATTAAATTACACTTATTTTGAAATATAAGATATTACAAATTAGCCTTATTGTCAACTACATCCCTCACAAAACACACACACAAAAAGAATAAATAAATTGCAGTTGTCAATTGTCATCTTAATATCTAAGCATTCACTATATTGTTATCAACAATTATTATTATCATCCTATAAATAAAAATAAAAGTGGGGAAAAAAAGGAAAAATGTAATAACTCAAGTTTACCAAATTAAATTGCTATCAACCTTTGGATTTGTTTGATCATGGAGATAAAGGTGGAATATTATAAGATTAAGTTTGTATTAAATTTATATTTTATTTGATTAAAAATATAAATATATTTTGAAATAAATTTATACCTTTAACCAAACAGAACATAAACTTATTCCATCAAATTTGGTGTCATTTATCCTACCTTT
>JAJOOO010002360.1:0-28429 GCA_029582685.1 Solanum piurae
ACACACACACACACACATATATACATAGAGAGAGAGGACGGGGTTCATAAAATTGGTAATCTTCCGCCCAATTATAGGCTAGAGATGCCTCTCACACTCCACTGATTGGGTAATTTAAAGAGCACTCTATCAATTTGGACTTAATTTTTTCTGTTTGACACCTTGCAAAGTGGATATTAAATGTAAAGAAAGACATCACATGAAATCATTAGAACATGTGGCTACGAACCACAGTATTGGGGTTTTGAATCCTTCCTCACCCAGAACATGCTTACTCCGTCTCTTCTTATTATCATATATTCTACCTCTCTGAACTTCAAATACCCCTCCCACTCATTACACAAGTAATCCCCTGCAATTGAGCGGCATGGATAGAACTCTTGGCCACATCAGTTACATACATAACATTCATATGTAAAGATGGATATAGTGATCCAGCTCAGGGAAAAAATATCACTACTATTTAACGCTTATAATTACCAGAAGTATAAGATTGGTAGGCAGCAGAATATAGTTTAAAAAATAAGGTTATTATTATTATTCAATATAGATGTTTTAAGATTCTCCTCTTCCCCCCCCCCCCCAAAAGCTATTCCCTTTGTAGAGGCTGTAAACTACAACAGAAGAAAACATTATCACAAGAAACCCAAAATAGAGTCATGATGACAAGAACAGCAACATTTCATCCTCAAAAGGATAAGAACCTCAGCCACCGGATGATCAGGAAAGATTTACAAGATCCTAATATATATACATCTTGCTAAGCAAGTAGTAAATCAAATTATCGTTCTATCCTTCACTGAATAAAACAATTTACCAAATTTCCCTATCAAATGGTTCATCAAACTATTACTCCATCCTTCGCGGAATTAAACAAATCTACCAAATTTACCCCGCCTCACCCTCATCCATCACCACCTTCAACAAGTAGATAGAACAAGAAGACTAACAGAGTAATTGTAACATAATTTCTAGTTCAGTTATACCTAAATCTTGTGGTATTTCTCTACATTTACAGCTCAAATTAACCCTAGAAAAACAATCATCAAGTCTGCCTAGAAATGTGTGTAACTTTCACTTCAATTAAAAACGATTACGCAAGCTACAAACTAAAACTTCAGTATCTTTGTATATATCGCGAATTCGAAAAGTGTGCATACCAGTAATTAACCATCTTGCAGCGGGAGCATCGTTTAGAGGTGACATTGCCGCAGACGGCGCAACATCTCAGCAGCCCCATATTCCGATCGGCGACGGCGAATTATCACCGGAATCAAAATTACCGGCGATATGTGGAGTAGTAAGTAGAGTTATTGTGAAAAAGAAGTATCGAATTGCAAATACCAAATTTATAGGCTCCTTGTTTCTAGAACTTTATAGGAATTTTCTAGAACTTTATAGGAATTTTCTAGAACTTTTTGGGAAATTCAAGTAACTGAATTTGGTGTTAGTTGATACTAGTAACTGAAATTCAAGTAGGTTCTTGTTTATGAGTTCTCTTTGGGTCAAAAATACCCCTCTAAGTTTTTGAAAATGACGTACGAGGGCGTTTGACCATGAAAATTGTGAGTATCTGTATTTCAAAAAATTATATGAAGTTCTCATAATCACATGAAACAATCACTTGATGTTATTTGACAGATTAGAGCTATGCAAGTATTAGTACAATAACATACTCGTTGGAATATCATAAGTGGGGGTCATTTGATAGCAGATTAGAGCTACACAAGTATTAGTATAATAACATATCCATTGGAATATCATAAGTGGGGTCTGGAGACGTAGAGTGCACACAAACTTTATCACTATCTCGTAAAGGTAGAGGGGTTGTTTTCTATGCAAGTATTAGTAATATATGAATTAGTTATGAGTGAGTGTATTATTTTATGCACGTATTAGTTATACGGGAACTGCATAAGATAAAAGTACATAGATTTTTTCATAACTTGTACATATATTAGTTATGTAGATTTCTATGTTGTCAACTAAATGCGTATTAATTTGTTACATGAATTACCTATTTCATATTTACCTATCAAACGTCATATAACTTGTACGAGAATTAATACATAGATAATTTATTTCTTATCCAATTACTAAACGAGCCTTAAAAGAACAACAAATCTAGGATGTCATTAATTTTACTAACATAAAAATAGAGAGTGAAAAATATTTGAGTACTGAGAGCTAGTCACACGTATGAACTTGTGATATGCTTTATAAAACTCCTCACTTTCTTCTCTTTTTTCAATGTGGATTTATTATCACTTCCTTAAAAATTTGTAACTATATTTCTAATCAAATAATTAACAAAATTATCTCTTGTATTAAAATGGTGGAATTACTATCTCATTTGATTTTGATTTGAGACGAATTTTATCTCATAAAATATTTATGTTCATCTCATGTTGTGTACCAAATGGTATGATAAGTCGATTATTATAATTATTGTCTTAGTAATTAAACAAATGTTATCAAATTAACACATGGTGTCTAATATTAACATAAACAAAATATAAAACGTAAAATGTTGAAATCTCAAACAATTCAAATTTAATTAGCTAAACTTCAAGTGCCTTTTCCTTTCGACTCGACCACTTCAAGCTGAAGTTCATACTCATACTGATCAACGAACCACCCTCCAACACTTCTTCTTGCCAAATATACTAACATCTGGCTTCTGGAAATTAGTTCGGAGAAACAAAACAAAGTAAAGTTAGTTCTCAAGCACACGTATTTCCCGCCAAAAACAACTACATATGATTATCATTACGTCCTACTTACCACTCCTTTTGGATTACACGAAAAGATTTCTTCAAAACGATTGGGAATTCTTCTAGCAACATTGTCCTGTTTTTCATTGTATTCCTCAATAGCACGGTTAGCTAAGTTCATTCTAATGTAAAATCCCCACCGGGACAATTCTATATGGCAATTTTGTGTCCTACATGTATTATGTCATGTAAGACATGTGTGTCTACTTGTTTAATTTTTATACAAGTTTAACTGTCTACTTGTGCACACTCAAAGTTGGAGGACATATATAGTTATCAATTGAATTCAAGTTAAGGGTCATGTTTATATATTATGCCGAAATATAATTATTTTGTTTGATTTTGAATATATTTTAAAAGAATAGAAAAAAAGGCGAATATATATTATACTTATTTATACGCGGAAAATAAAATAAAATTCAGGGTTTAGAGTTGAAGTGTGTATATCCTAATTCAAACAAAAAAATTAGGATATACACATAAATATATCTCAATACTGAGTGAAACATAAATTTTAGTGGTGTATAGATGATCATTTTGTAAGTTGAAGTAAACAACTGATGATGCAGTGGAGACGAGTTGAGAGTATATATATATGCATACTCAAAATTGAACTTTATTTAAAACCATATTTTTTTGTTGTTTATCCTATAATTCTGGAAAAGAGATTCACAATTTTCGATTAAAAACAGCCAAAGGATGCCAAATGTTTGGTTTTGGATTCTCATTTTATAATATTTAGCCAATTGTCATTCCAATAATCAACTTAACAATGATTATTAAGAAGAAAATAATATCAAAGTAGAGGAAATTGAAAAAAAGAATTTTTTTTTCTTTTCTACAATTAGAACAAATAAATATGAAAAATCGAAGCAAAGGAAAAATTTCACCTCTATGTATTTTTATTTTATGTTTCTTCAGCTTTGCTCTTGGAATGTTTTTCTCTAAAAGGTATAAAAAAAATTATTATTTTTTACTGTTTAATTTGTTATTTTCTGGATAAAATTCTGGGGAGTGTTTTTTTTATTGAGTTTGTGCTTATTTGTTTGAATTTATTAAAGAATTTTTTTTTTAAAATGGCGATTTTCTGATTCGTAAATACTTGCATGTCTTTATTTTAAATATAAATGTCGTGTCTGAGCCAACTTGCTTCCATCTAAACTAATTTCTTGAGATACCTGTTATCGAATATAGGTATCAGGTAACTCTGTTCACTAAGACACTTGTGTTGAATCCCCACATTGGTCTAGGCTTGGATCATTTATCGTTTATGTGACTTTTGAGTTAGATTTTGGGATTGAATTAGGCTCGAGGTTCATTTTCGTATCAATTTGTTATTCAATGATTGAACCATTTTTTTATGTGTTAATCTTTGTATATGTTAGAATTTGGGCTCCAACTGAATCAGTTGGAGAGATCGCGTTTCCAAGGCGGTACAATCAAGAGAAAAAATTCAGTTGTGATGACTGTGAAACCAAAAAGATCCAGGTTCGAGTTTTTTCTATTCTTTTATTAACTGATTTATGTATCGGATTTCAATTCACCCCACTATTTGTGGATGAATGACTGGCTAGCTTTATCTATAAAGATTTTGGATTTGTCGAAACAAGAACTTAACATGAGAGTTAGGCAATCCTCTATATGTAATATGTCATTTGGTAAAAGTGGACACATCAATGTACTCTCTCTGTTTCAATTTATCTGTCTTAGTTTGACGAGAACAAAGTTTAAGAAAGTAAAGAAGATTTTTTCCTATTTTTACCAGGAGGAGGATATGTTGGGAGAGTTTAGCAAAGCCCATGAAGCTATTAGGTGAGTTTATTCGTATCGTTATTAATAAGTTTAGAGCTTCATTCCTTATGTGTTTTCACATTTGAACAGTAATGAAGAGGCGTGGGATTCATACAGCCGACCCCAACTTGTTTGTTACTGAGGCGTAGTTGTTGTTGTATTTCTATGATGTGTGTCAGGTCATTAGATAGTTCAATTGCTAAGATCAGATTTGAAATGCCTTCAACTAAGACGTTCCTTGGTACGAAGGAAATGGAAGACTTACCTACCATGATCACCGCGGATTCTGAAAGAATTGGGATAAGAAGGAAGCCTTTTGTGGTAATTGGAATAAACACCGCGTTCAGTGGCAGAAGGAGACGCGATTCCATTAGAGAAACTTGGATGCCTCAAGGTAACATATTTACACTTCACATTTTCATTTTTCTGGTTGCATCCTCCTTTAACGATACGTGTTTATTAGGTGAAAAACTACTCCGATTAGAGCAAGAAAAAGGGATCATTGTTCGCTTCATGATAGGCCACAGGTGAATATTTCTTGCCAATGTTGTATTCTAAAGTTTTCATTTTGAAATTATTCGATATATCTTGTTTTGTTTAGCCTTTTTCTTATACAAAGACAACTCTAGTCCTCTCATACTCGATCAAACTCTTCAAAAATATTGTAGGATGTGTTCCGAGCAACATATATAGCTCAGAATGACATATCATTTTGCCGTTTTAGTTGAATCATTGGTGATGGTACTATTTCAAGTGATCATTTTTACGCGAAAAATTTGGGCATATTCTAGCCTAAATGTTTGTCTGTCTTTTTTATACAGTGCTATATCTAATAGCATTTTAGATCGAGCCGTTGATCTTGAAGATGCTCAGCATAAAGACATTCTTCGCTTAGTAAGCACATACATCACAATTCGATCTGCATTTTGTATATATAGTTGAATTATGCTATTTTACAGGATCACATAGAAGGATACCACGAGTTATCTGCAAAAACAAAAGATTTTTTCACTACTGCAGTTGCAAACTGGGATGCAGAGTTCTATGTAAAGGTTGATGACGATGTTCACGTTAATTTAGGTATATATATATCCACTCTCCGTTTGATGACGATGTGATGTAAGTTCATGTTAACTGTTAGTATATAGAAGTTAAACTCTTTGAATGTCACGATGTTGAATAGGTACTCTGGCTGCAACGCTAGCCAGACATCGGTTGAAATCCATGGTGTATATAGGATGCATGAAATCCGGTCCAGTTCTTAATCGAAAGTAATTTCCTCTGAAACTTGTAATTTCGAGACATTCTCAGTTCGTAAAAGTTAAAACTCGTATGCATAATTTTCATTTCTTTGTAGGAATGTTAAGTACCATGAACCTGAGTTCTGGAAATTCGGAGATCCTGGAAATAAGTACTTCCGACATGCTACTGGACAAATATATGCCATCTCAAGAGACCTCGCGAAATACATTGCCAATAACAGGTAAGATACATTGTTCTGTTTTGAAGTTCTTGTCAATCGACGAAAAGACTTCTTTTCAGTCTCTGACATGGATAACAAGTTTTAATCGGATAGAAGATCGTTCTTGTAAAGTTGCAATGTGTGTTCTGTTACTAGTCTAATCTAAATAGTCTTGTACTCTCTCTGTTTCAATTTGTTTGTCTGGTTTTGACTTGACACGGGGTTTAAGAAAGTAAAGATGAACTTTTGAATCTTCTGGTCTTAAACATGTCATGTGGAAAGTTAGAAGTAAAAAGTGGTCAAAGAAATGAAAGAGGCATTCTTCATCAAACGTACTAAACAGGAAAGTAAGACGGACAAATTGAAACGGAGAGAATATTTGATAATCCTGTAGTGAAACAATATGGTGATTTCAGGCCTATTCTGCATAAATATGCAAATGAAGATGTTTCACTTGGAGCATGGTTAATCGGTCTTGAAGTCGAGCACATCGATGATCGTAGCATGTGTTGTGGAACTCCTCCTGGTAAACAACTTGTAGATTGCATATTGTTTATACCGTCAGTGTATAGAACTTAAACTCTTTAAACTAATGATGTTTTACGACTTCTTATATTGTTGCAGAATGCGAATGGAAAGCACAAGCTGGCAAAGTTTGTGTAGCATCGTTCGAATGGAGTTGCAGTGGAATTTGCAAATCCGTCCAGAGAATCAAGCATGTACACGCCAAGTGTGGCGAAAATGCTGCTATACTTTGGGATGCTCTCTTGTAGTTTTGAGTTTATAGGTTCTCGATTTATATATACATGAGGATATTTTAACACAAATACACTAGTACGTACGAGTCAAAGTTATTAGGTTATGTCGAATCTGTAAGTATAATTGTAGCTCCGTCCCCATGTAGAACCACAATATTTTTTTTCTTGATTTTGAGACATTTTTGTTAGGAGGAGATATGCATACAAATTGTTGGAATAGTTTTTAGTTTGTATTAGCTATTTAGATTTGCTACTTCTTATTTTTTTTGGCAATTTTTTTATATTTTCATGTACGATAAACGATAGTAATGCACAAATGAGCAAATATATCATATAAAAGATTGTCAATCCCACTAGCACTAGAGATAGCTAGGTAGATATAGTATTGTAGTGACTCACAAACTCTCGTTTTGACATTCTCCACTTATATAGTAAAACTCAATATAGGATTTTTTAGAGCTTTTTTGCGATTGTAATATCAGTTTAAAGTAGGAAAGTGACCTACAAACTCTTGTTTGACACTTTAAGTATCGATTTACACTCTTATCCTTTTTTGCATATTAACCTCTCATTTCTTCCCTAAACTTCTCCCTCTTGTTCAATTTCTCTTTTATTAGTTGCATTCTTATGATTGTGGATATAAAAGGATGTCATTTTTCTATGAATTCACGATTTCTTTAGTTTCACGTCAATTAAACAATAGTAAAATCTCGCCACTACACCCTTATCCTTACATATCTCAAACACTCACATGTTTAAAGGGAGATAAGTTGAAACCAAGATACGTCGAGACTCGTAAAGACTTTTTTTTAAAAATAAGCAAATTGGGTTAATTACTCTTCTCTCCTTTCCATGATGAGTTTTTTCTAAGCCCATTTTGTCAATGGACTAAGTAGGCATTTAAACATAAAAAATGTGATCTTTAAAGAAAAAAGTATAATATTTGAAAACTAGTCAAAAAGATTGTTTGAAAGTTATAATTGCATTTGTACTAGTTAGAAGTTTTGTGTGTAAGAAAATTCTCACTTGAAACCCCCTAAAGGGTTGACGGTCTTTAGGTAGTTCGTTAGCGTTATGCATGTAATAGTAATACATATATTATTTATAAAGCGAATCACTATCTTATTTCACCTTTCATCATGCAGATTCTCTCATAAATTATACAATGTATTAGTTATGCAAGTTTCAAAATTGCAAATCAGATACTGTATTAATTTTAAAATGAGTAACTTACCTCCTAATCAATTACCAAACGTAGTACTATTACTTATACATGATTTAATATCTACATAACTTATCACCAAACCAACTACTGAGTACCGAACGATGTCTAAGTTTATCCCAATATTTTTTTGGTCTAAATTTCAATTCTTCTAAAATTTAGGTGAAATTTGGAATAAACATAAGATATGGACACTTTGTGATATTAGACCTAAATATTGACCGCCTAGCGGCCTCGCCTCCTTCAAAGCATTTTGTGATACAAACCCTTACACGCAGCATATAAAGAAGAAGAAGAAAGCCTCTACAAA
This sequence comes from Solanum piurae, assembly GCA_029582685.1. Taxonomy (NCBI): domain Eukaryota; kingdom Viridiplantae; phylum Streptophyta; class Magnoliopsida; order Solanales; family Solanaceae; genus Solanum; species Solanum piurae. The sequence continues at coordinate 8,318 of JAJOOO010002360.1, forward strand.
ATTCGCCATTTTTGAAGATTTTTGAAATGCCAGGCTTAACTTGTAACGCTTGTGACAAGGAATTTGTTGATGATACTGAGCAAAAGCTTCATTACAAATCTGAATGGCACCGATACAATCTTAAACGCAAGGTATTTGCTCAAAAAAACCCTTTTTGATACCTTTTTTTGAAAAAGTAAAATTGTTTGTTTGGATGAATTGAATGTATTAGTTTCTGTTTATTGTGTATTGGATTGAATGGTTCCCAACATCTGTAATTAGGCAGATTAAACATAACCCCTATGTGCAGGGACAGAGCCAGATTGTTTGTTATAGGTTTGGCATAAGTCATAAACTAGTAATTTTGGCTCAAACCTTGTATTTGTGTTAAAAAAAATCAATCTTTTCAGAACCCAGTAAAGAAAAATGATTCTGTTGAGCACCATGAGGTATCGAGTTGAAATCGCAGTAGAGATAAAACACTAGGTGATGATGGATAGAGTTACCTAGTATTTGTTGTAGATGGAAGGTGGTAGATGTCTTGTGGAGGTGCGTGTGAGCTGGTCCGTATACCTCGGTTATCAGAAATAGAAGAATTGTGGATTAAAACCCATAAACTAGAAATAGTAAACTTGGATGCACCTCAACCTCAACTAATTAATACTTGCCGTCTTTCATCAAATAGGACTGTATCCATCAAGGTGTAGATAGTTGTAAAAAATGAAGTAGCTTTTTTTTTTTTGCCCCTGCTGGAAAAGCTATGCCCTTCCCATAGGCCTCCGTCTGGGAAACCAAAGGATGAAGGGGTGTAGTTGTCACCGTGAGTTAAGAATCGAGAGGGCTATTTATTACACTTGATGTCACACGGAGAGCTTCTCCGAGTCCACAGCTGGAGCATTATCAACCTTGGATTAGTCTGGTGGATGAAGAAGAGATGAACATCAGGAATTTGAAGATCACGAGAGCATATGATTGTAAAAATATTGGCAGTTGCTTAGAGGATATTTTATAAGTACAGAGGGTGCTTTTGATTTGATGATTCCAATTCAATTTTTCTGTAGTTAGATGCTCTTCTGGTAGAGCTCTATTTTGTGAAGTAAGCGTAGAAGATTAGTGATTCGAGAGGATTTAGATGCTAGAGTAGAAGATACGAAGGACCTGGATTTTTCTTCCTCCTTTTCTTTTTTAACTCGAAAGGATAAATTTCTAGTTTGGTTTTGTTGGGGAAATGACATATTGTTACCCTTTATACTTGGTGACAGAAAAATGTGAAGTCATATTTGATTGTTTTGTATATACATCTTTCTTCAACTCTGGCTAGTTTTGTTTTTTAGTCATGGATCTTGATTCAGTCGTTTTCTTGTTCATTGAATAATCAATGTTCTTACCAAAGGGGGGTACATGCGATATATATGCTATGTTCTGTTGCAAAAAAGGCATGTGGATCAAACTTATCAAAAAGCATGCAGAAAGTGGAGTTCACCTGTTAACAGAAGAAATGGATTATACTAGAAAATATACTACTAATATGATGCTTCATAGGGTTTCTCTGGTATCGTTACCAAATACCAAAATCCTACATATCACTGGCATCTTTACCTATTATTTTTGTAGGCCAGGAAGAGTATGAGTCTGGTAAAGGAACCTGTGTCCAATTGATATTTTTCAACTGAATACTACCTCATAGGGACTTTAGTTCATGTATCATTCATCAAAGCTTAGGATTGATGACTCTATATGTCTACTCTCTTCCATATGGTTTGTTATGGAATGGCTTCATGGGTTAGTATTCAGAATTGTGATGTTTTTGCTCTCATGCATGTTTTTTCAGGTCGCAGGAGTTCCTGGAGTGAGAGAGACTATTTTTCTAGCCAGACAGGCTGCACTTGCAGAAGAGAAGGAAAAGTTAAGTGAAACTCCATTGCTATATGCCTGTGGTCTGTGTGACAAAGAGTATAGAAGCTCCAAGGCTCATGCTCAGCATCTGAAATCTAAAAGTCACCTAGCGCGGGCTTCTCAACAACCAGGTCATCCTGATGAGAATAGTGTTACAATCAAACCGTTTCTACGCCACCCTCGAAATGAAACTTCACGCAAGGCAAAAGAGGATATTGAGGAGAATGATGAAAGTGATGAAAGTGAATGGGAGGAGGTTGATCCAGATGAAGAGATGATTAGTGAAGCCACCGATTCTTTAACAGACTTGAAGATGAATGAGCATACATCTAATGGCAATATGGATGAAGATAGTGATGATGAATACGTTGGAAACTTAGACCCATCGTGTTGCTTCATGTGTGATAAAGAACACAAGACCATTGAGATCTGCATGGTTCACATGCACAAGAATCATGGATTCTTCATACCTGATGTTGAGTATCTGAAGGATCCCAAAGGGTTCCTTACTTACCTTGGTCTCAAGGTAGAATATGTGCTTCCTCTAGACTTTTTTCCAGCCTTCCTTAACCATTTTCTGTGTTCACGATCTTTTTCTTTTTTCCTGTACAGGTTAAAAGGGATTTCATGTGCTTGTATTGCAACTACAGATGTCTACCTTTCAGCAGTTTAGAAGCAGTTCGGAAGCATATGGAAGCAAAGAATCATTGCAGAGTGCATTATGGTGATGGCGATGATGATGAAGAAGCTGAATTAGAAGAGTTTTATGACTATAGCAGCAGGTATAATTTCTAACATGATTGCTTTCGACGTAATTTGGGTAGGATGTGTATAGTAAGCTCTGTAGTCTGTACCTTTGGTTATTGCTTCTGAGACTTCTCTTCGATTGTAGCTTTGTTGATGAATCTGGGAAACAGCTCATTTCATCGGATGACACGGGAAACAGTGTGGAACTTGGAAGTGGTGGATCTGAGCTCATAATAACAAGAAGAAATAATGATGGGAGATCAGTTAGGACTCTTGGATCAAGAGAGTTTTTGCGATACTACCGACAGAAACTGAGGCCCACACGGACCAATGATGTGGCTATAAGTGCTGCATTAGCCGCAAGGTATGTATTAACTTGTTCAAAAGCATCCATTTCATCACCTTCCTCCACCTTAAACCGTCACTTGAGCAAAAATTCTTTTCCTTCCAGGTACCGAAGCATGGGTCTTGCAACTGTGCAGTCAAGAGAGCAAATGGTTAAGTTGAAGGTGTTGAGAGCCATGAACAAGTCTGGTGTGGAGATTATGCGCAGTAAGATTGGCATGAAAAGCAATGTCATTCGTAACCTCCCTAAGAATATACCATATTAGTCCTTTCGATAGTAATATTAGCCTTCTTGTAAGAGATTGTTTGGTATTTCTGTTATTCCAACTTGTGTAATTCCTCATACTTCTCAACTTTTTGGTTTGTATTGTCATATTGATTGTTTGGAAGTGACTTTTATGTCTATTGCTAGTCCTGTTACGGTCAATTCTTCCCAATTTGACATCGCGTTACAGGGTATGTCTAATCTTTTTGCTGTCACAACGTTGGCTATATGCAGAAACTCGAATACCCCTAGTTCTAGAAGGTACATGAGTCTATTTTGTTTGAATTCCTTCGACCTGGTTCTCTCAAGTGCCTTAGTATACCCTTAATACACATTGAATGTGCAATCTTTTTAGAAAGTTTTCTGATGAGCAAACTTGTTAGATTAAGATCAGAAGTCTCAGAGTTGGATAACAATATCGAATATATACTCGATTATGTTTTGATTATCAAAATTGTTTAATCGAAGATTGTTGAGTATATCTCTTCAAGTATGTATTGCTTGTATTTGTAAGAACTATCGGTATGGAGGATATTCCTCTCCCCTTAATTATAGGTCTCGAAGCTTGAATAAGGAAATTTCATGTTATAACAAGTCATATGTCACACCTACCCCTCTAGCTTTACTACATGTTGACCATCTCTTTTATAATAGCCTTACTTTATAGCAACTATAAAATGATTTTGAATTTATTATTATCCTCAAAGTTGCTATTAGTCTAAGAGTAGGACTCTAGTATACGCTTTTTTTTTTGATAACCGAGAAATCCATCTGTGACCCGCCTTTTGGATCAATCATAGCCTTCTAAACTCGGTGTATACGCTTTTGTTTTTTATCTTCTACGCGATGTCTGATATCCACATTAAAGTCCAACTAAATCTAGATTCGTATTGAAAAGTCTCATATCAGGCCACCAGGGGATAAATCCTAACAAAGGTGACTCTATATAAGGGGATTCGAAGACTCTAGTACACACTTAATTAGTGGCAAAACAAAAAGAAATTATTCTTCTTTTTATGAATTTCCCCAACAAATAAGTGACATTTTTCTAATTATGTGGAATAAGCCTAAACAAGTTTTGACTTTGCTCAAATAAGTGTGACTAATTAACATGGTAGCCCAATTTTTCTAGCTTTTCTTGACAATAGACAATTTTATTATTAATATCAAAACATGACAAGTTATTGTCAAATCAAAAAAATGACTTGGTATATTCTAATATTCTTCCAAAAAGATTAGATCAAATGGAGGTGTGAAAAGAAATATATATTTTTTTAAAAATAAATTAATCTAAATGACTGTTCACCTAATCACTTAATTATAAATAACATGAATGTATATTTTAATTTCTTTAAAAAAAATTATTTAGTTTTTGATATTCACATTGAATTCGACTAATTAGAGATAAAGGCGTAAAGTGCTCCATAACAAAAGGTCCAGAGACACTCTTACCTGATAAGAACGAAGAACTACTTACCACTCCAACAATCTTTGTTGGTAACAACTGTTTTATTACGGATAGAAAAACCGTTTTCGATATACCGTTATTTATATTTACATCTCAAATTAAAAGAAATAGAAACACTTAACCTAGCTATGTAGAACTTCTTTATTTTACTTGACTTTTCCATTTCACTTTTCTTTTTTCAACATAATCAACATATAAATACATTATTCTATATTTTTCTGCTCTTTCCCCTTCAATCTTCTTCTGGGTGTTCTTGATTTCTTACAAATTACTCAGGTTTGATCCACCCCCTTAAAAAAAATTGTTCTTTTTCTCTATTGGGTATTTTAGATTAATTTGAATGATCCATTACTGTTTTCATTTTCTGTATTGGGTTGACTTTTTTGACATAAAAATTGAATCTTTCTTGGTCAAAATTGATCTTTTGGGGTTTTTTTTATGTTAAAGATTGATTTATCTGTTTACAGCACTTGATGTTGAAATTTTGGTATTTGGGGCATGCCCTTTATCTGGTTTTGATTTTTCTATTTTGTGGCCTCTTTTGTTTGCTTTGTGAATTGGTGAAATGATGCAGTGAGAAATGGGTACTCCTTATATTGAAGTTTCTTATTAATCTGATAGTTAAGTAGAGGTGTAGAAGAGAAAGAGAGGAAGTTAGAAATTGAAAGATAGTCTCTTGTACTTGGATTATTGCACTTTTATGCTGTAGTTACTGTTCCTTTTTTTCGGAATGCTTTGTCATGCTTTCTATTGTATTTTGTTATGATCCCTTCACTTTGTTATTTCCTTTCTGATCTGTTTTGATATGCTTTTCGTTGAGTTGAGGGTCTATTGAAAACGTCTCTGCCTCCCAAGGTAGGGGGGTTAAGGTCGGGGTATACGCTACACTCCCCAGACACCATTTGTGGGATTACAGTAGGTATGTTGTTGTTGTAGTAGAAATTGAAAGATAGAGAGGAAGTTAGGTTTAATTCCTAGCAGAGGCAAAAACGCCATGTGATTTCTTTCTATATGTCCAAGTATGGGTAGATAGAGTTATCCGGTACTTGGGTTGGTGGGAGGTAGTAGGTGCTTGTAGTCGAAGTGTATGCAAGCCGGAGAGTGTATAGAGTGGGAAGTCCTCGTATAAGAGGTATAGAGAATCTAAAAGAATATGATTATCTACGAGGTACATCTATTCATCTATACTAATTGAGATCTCATGGCTGCACAAAAGATATACAAAAAATAAAAGATTGTCTCGATATAAATGAATTTTCCATCTTCTCAAAAGTTCTATTACTTTTCTTTAGTATAATTAATGCAGCACCAAGAAGGCGTTGTCAAAAGTATTTAAAAAGAACCAGAACTATAAGCATATTCCTTCTATTCTGAAGGGAATCTATGAGATTTATCACTGGTTCAGTATCATTTACATAGCTCTGTTTACACCAAAATAAAACAAAAGCAAGCAATTCATTTTGATCTTCTGAATAAAATTTCCCTTGTCTACAAAATATTTGGAGTTTCTTTCTCTCTAAATAGTCCACCAAATGCATGTTGAGATAGTCTGGAATTCATTCCTTTTTGTTTTTCGAATAATTTGAAAGCTCACTTATATGTCCCGTGCTCCAGTTAAGTTCCACCATATTAAGAATCGTTCCCTTTGAATGTCATGTGTTAAGCTTGCTTCTTGAGCAACGAACCAGGTAAAATATGCTACTGTATATGGAGCACTGGTTTTCCAAGTTAACATCCATGGCCAAAAAAATCTTTTCTCTCCAACCACCGTCTCTGTGAACTGTAAGAGCCCAAGGGGCAATATCTCAAGCTCTGCATCTTTTCCGCGCGTGAAGTTCCAATTGAGATTGAGTATTACATCCTTGACTATAGCTGGCATCATCAAACGTACGCGGAACATGTTCAAAAAAGTTTCCCACAACTAGGTAGCGACCTGGCAATGCAACAAGAGGTGCTTTAAATCTTTCCCGCACACTTGCACATGTGACTCATTCACGCATCTTATCCCTTCTCTTTCTCAGATTTTCAGTTGTGACAATAGCCCCTCTTGCTGCCTACAAGTCATGTCATTCTCCTGGAAGAATGAGTACCAGTATCTGATTTGTCCGCATTTGAGTTCAATAGTTGATCATTTGGTATTTTGATGTACAATTATTTTTAATATCGAATCTTCTTATAAAGAATCAATATTTGCATCTTCTTGAGGAAGTTTTTCCATACTTTTATTTTAGTTGCTTGTGATTGAAAATGATAAATTGATGGTGAGTATTATGAGGTGAAAATGGCACAATGTATTGAGGAGATGACATTTTGGTATAGAGAAGTCATATAAGGATCTCTTTACCTTTACTCAATTACATTTTAATTCTCTTTTTTTTTATAAGTTGCAATTCATGATGAATCAATTGTCTGCCTCCAGAGTTTAATAGCTTTCACTGATTAGCTTACTCTTCTTTTAGTTTTTATCCTTCTTTTTGGTTTTTGCTTAATGGTTCTGAGACGTTTTTTCTCTTCTGCCCCGTGCGTTCAGGCTTGTTTTAGTGAAATGTTTGTGTACTCATATTATACTGTTGCTTTTGTTTGCATAATTTCACAGTTAGTCATCTCGATATTATTTGATCCTGATCAGAGGAAGGGAGATGCTGCATGCTGACAGGAAGTTGGTCTTTAATCTCTCCCATCATTGAAACTTCAGACTGAAAGGAGTTATGAAAAAGATTTCTATGGAGGAGGTGGAGCTGTATACCAATTGGGATGATGTGTTTTGTCCCATTTGCTTGGACTTCCCTCACAATGGCGTTCTCCTCCAGTGCTCATCTTATGACAAGGGTTGCAGACCTTTTTTGTGTGACACGGATCATTTGCATTCCAACTGTCTAGAACGCTTCAAACAAGCACATCGGGTGATAGCTCGTTCACCATCACTTTCGATATCCAATGAGAGAGAAGATGTGATAAAATCGGAGGCCAACAGCTGGTCTGCCTGCCCCTTGTGTAGGGGAGAAGTTACTGGATGGGTTGTTGTTGAGAAGGCTCGCGTACATCTTGATGTCAAGGAACGCTGTTGTGAAGAGGATAAATGTAGATTTAAAGGTACCTATGTGGAACTTCAGAAACATGCTAAACTTGACCACCCTCATGCACGCCCCTCAAAAATAGATCCTGCTCGACAGATTGATTGGGATAACTTTCAGCAGTCCTCTGAAATAATAGACGTCTTGAGTACTATACATGCAGAAGTTCCCCGAGGTGTTGTTTTTGGTGATTATGTGATTGAATATGGAAATGATAATTCTGATGATGAATTTGAGAATTTCCCTTCAGCGGAAGGAAACTGGTGGAGATCATGTATCTTGTATCAAGTATTTAATAACTGTAGGACGTCTAGAAACAGAAGAAGATCTAGAGTTAGTAATGCAAGAAGAGGAAACCGCCATTTGGGTTATGATGCTTCAAACTCTGATGAGAGTTCTGTGACATCTGTAGAATATGTAGACTATGGGGTTGAGGAGCTTGAGGATGGTTTTGTAAGGATTGCTGGCCTCCCAAGGAGAAGAGCTGATAGTCGCAGGTCAGTAACTTCTAGACAGATGGCTTTCATTTTCATATGCACTACATTTTTTTTACGCTCATCTTGATTTGAGGATGTTTTAGCCACTGCAAAATGTGAGAATCCATTATTGTAGATCTCTATTCTCTTGTTGGACTGCCACCTCAAATCAAGCTTTTATTGCGGCATGCTCTAGATCAACGGCTCCCTATTCCCTTCTGTAGTTGTGATTCCCCAGGCCCCTTGTGTTGCTTCTTGTGAAGAGAGGGTCAAACTAACTGCACCCCACGTTATATGTTTTCTGAGCAGATTATTCACACATTTTGATGCATTAGATATTCTTTCTATGATTCTTATAAACTTTTCTGAGTTTTTCAGTCAAGTGCTAACCTTCTTCTGCCTCATTAATCGTGTTCAACGGAAACATTTGACTGTCCGTCATTTGTTATGGTAATCTGTTTTTAATATATCTGACTAACAGTAGGATGATACACTGTTAACCTTTCAATACTGAACCAGTTGCTAATCTAACAGTAGTTCACCAATTTGGGGAAGAGGTGTTAGACAGGACATGGGACACTTGCAGAGCTTACCGAGGACATGATCCTAGTTAGGAAGATATGGAGGTCGAAGACTAGGGTAAACGTTTAGTAGGTAGTTGAGCATTGTCTAGTCTCCCCTATCAGTAGTGTTTGTTATTAGTCGCATACTACCTTGTTACATTTTGTTTCCCTTGCTTCGGTTGCCCATATTATGTGTTGTTGCTACTGTTTCTCTTCTCCATTATGTTCAACATGATTGCTTCATTATTATATCGTCCTTTTCATTCTTGATTTTATTATGCTTTACTTGAGCCGGGAGTTTATCAAAAACAACCTCTCTACCTTCACAAGGTAGGGGTAGGGCTGGTTACACACCACCCTCCTCTGAAGTCTGACCCCACTTGTGGGATTACACTAGATATGTTCTTGTTGATAGTGTCTTTGTTGTTAATGTTCAGTCTGATTCACAACTTTTTATTTTTTTCATGCTTCCTTTGTGGCACAGTTCTCGAAGACGACATTCCCGCTTCTATGACAATTAGGTAAGTACTTCAACTGAACGCCTCCACCACCATCACCACCCCCACGTAATGGTCTATTGGACATGGATTATTTTCATTATATTAGTAGTCTTCCTTGAAGATAACAACACTTGATCTGGCTTGCACCTCGTAAAGGATCGGGAGCTGTATTCTCCCTTTTCCCTCCCCCGCCCCATCCTTTAGTGGTTCCCCGTGCAATCCATTCTTCCCGTTGCTCCAGTTACTAGATCGTTCTTACTGGTGTTTTTTTTGGCATGTTCTAGGAATAATAAAGGATCTACTGGAAAGACTGGAGCGTATCTTTCATTCACCTGAAAACTAGCAATTACTTATCAAGTGTTTGTGTTCACGGTGGACTAGCGCCCACGATATGAGAAGGGAAAGGTTAAATCTCTTCATTTAGTTGTGGTGCAAACGATTGTAAGTGTGATGCTTGCCCGTGATAAAGTGAAGGCTTCATAGATAGTCTTTAGACAATTTAACTTTTGTAAACATAACATTTCGATGGATTTTATTGTTATCTTTTGTAGACTGCAACTGCTTTAGATCCTTCAGAAATTTCCAAAAAAGAGTAAATATTAACTTCCTATTTTGTTCATAGTGTGAATATTGCATTTTGCTCACTAATGATGGATATATTGATAGTTAACTTTGGTGAATGATCTTCATTTTGATGCAAATAAAAAACATCTCCTGGATGACTGCAAATCTTCGTAATAAAAGAGACATTTAACGATAAGCTCATGACTTTGTTTGGAAGGATCGTTTATTAAAGTGTCATTCACGATACATAAAATATTCAGTCAGAGCTGCTCGTGTAGCTGTCATGTTTCAGCAACCACAATAGTGTATTCCATCAGAAATAAGACGCAACCAAACATGTCTGGTCTACATTAATGAAGAAGCGAGACAACCCAATTAGACAAAATAAAATACATTCATCAACAAGTTCAAAGCAAATTTAAACATTCAAACCAGTTATCGACATCACCCTCATTGCTACCACGAAAGGTATCTCGAAACAAGCAATCGATCAATGGTGTCAACTACAGTTAACATTGGTAAGTTGAGTGAATCAGATATATAGAGATACAGAGTAGTCAAGAGTTGTATCCTCCAATACATATATAGCTTTTGAGAAATCAAGAGGATGACGATGCAACGACCTCACAACCATCAGATTTATGTGATCACAGAGATTTGTTAGCAGGCATTACATCATTCTTCTCTTGAAGCAGGATCTAACCCGGCAGACGGGCTATCAGCAAAGTAATCTTGATGTTTGACGTTTACACCATACTGCAATGCAAATCAAAGGTTACGGGGAACTAAAGTAAGCAAAGTTGAAACACTAATATGCAAAGAATATCGCGGAACTGATAAAAATATTGACATCACAAGGACAACCTTTGGAGAGGAAGAAACAAGAGAGCTTCTACAGGGATGGAGAACACCTTACTACCCATGAGAGCATGTATTTTGCTTCTAAATAATTTTGGTTGGTATAGATGATTTAGTAGCTCTTTGTAGAGAATCACATTTTTAAATATGAGGTTACTTTTTATACAACCATGGTATTATGCCCGATTGCATCAATTAAATCACTACCTTAACAAAAATTAAAATTTAAAGAAGGATCTATAGACCAAGAACTTTATGTCAACAAAGGAATCCCGGTGCACAAAGCATCTCGCGTTAGCAGGGTTTGGGGAAGGGTTGAGCCCAAGAGGGTGTGATGTAGATAATCTAACCTAATGCAAGCATTAGTAGTTGCTTCCATGGCTCGAGCGTGTGACCAATAGGTCACATGGAAACAACTTTACATTGCTTCAAACAATGTGAATCACTTCTTTTATATCGGCGTGTCCGGATACACTTGTGTGCATCTCGACTATTCTACATGTACTTGCTACCACCCACCAGCATAGGTACCGGGTAAATATACCCAACAAGGCTTATTTCTTGATCATCTTGTCACTATCTCTAATATACTCACTGTACACAACTATTTAATTAGAAAAACACATTTAGAAAGAAAAAAGTAAAAACAAGTATACCACTTCAACAAAGAACTATTGGTCAAAAGCATTATACAGGAGACTGCTTACAGAATAATTAAGATGAAATTACAATGATTAAAAACTTTTTATTATTTTTTGATAGGCCAGCAAAGAATGATTACCTCTCGTAGAGATTTTGAAAGATCATCCATTGTCAAGGTAAGGCGTTTTTCCTGCTAAAACAGAGTTAGAACCAATAATCATAAGAAAATGAAAAGAAAAATAGGTGAAGCACCTTTTGCTGCTTATCTCTTTTGTCCTTGACAATAGTTGACTGCCTTGCCTTGCAATGTCTGCATTACGTGAAAAATAAGAAAACCTAATAGAAACTCGGTTTCCAAGAAACATAAACCAAGAATTTCAAAATTCAACTATATTTCTTGTCTCAACACAAAAAATGAGGGTCTGTTTATCCTGGTCTACCCACAACTCATCAACTGTCCTTCCTTCAACCACTGTCATCTTGTTGTCTCAACCATATTTCTAGTCTCTACACAGAATACCAACGGGGATACCCCTTGCTCCTGATACATCCTCAACTTTTATCGACCTTCCTACCTTTAACCACTGGCATTATGTTGTTTCGCGCCATTGGAATGGCTCCTTTTAATAAATATCCATTTTTTTCGAAACATGAAGGATACAGAAGAGACCATTCACAAACTCTTAATTATTTCTTCCTATGAAAAAGCCATGCTCTATCCTCAAAAAACTCACAATTCAAACCTAACTTAATCCACGAGTCATTTGTAAATGTCTTTCTAAATCCTTGATCAATCACAGCATTTCATGAGTTTTACTTTCATTTCGACTATTGAAGGCAAAATAGTGAGTAAAGTGAGGCATTCACAAAATCTTGAGTCTGTAACGAAACAAAACACTACTGATTTGTCACAGTTGAGAAGATCTACTACAATCCATTAGAAACATTAGGAAAAGGAAGTTCAGAGAAAGTTGGATGCTTTGTTATTTTAATCATATATTCTGAAACAAGGTCTTTCTACATGTTTACTTAAGTAGTATCTTAGTGTCTTTATATTGTATTTTTCTGTTTCTTTGTCTCTTTTCTATTTGGGGTGTCACAGTAATCTCCTGAGGTAGTACTATTATTGCACTAACAATAGAGAATTTCAGGTGTTGTATTTTTGGTAGTGTAGTCTAGTTTGGATCGGCAGTCTTTGAAAATAAAACAAGCTTGGATTCTAAAATTACCAACTTAATGTTTCTAATTCATTAGAGACAAACCAAAAAAAGTTTTTAAATTTTTTTGAGGTTTGGGGGGAGGGTGACTACTCGGACACGTAACAGTTGGAAGTATCATACAATGACAAACACTTAGACAGGCACAACACAACAATTGCATTGAAGCCTCGAGAGTAAGGGACAATCAATGAGCAATATGCTGAAGAATTAGCAACATACTTAACATAAGATGGAGGCGGAAACATAAATAATTAATAAACATACTGGAGAGCATCAGTGGCAACATCTGCAATAAACTTCTGTGTAGCAACTGCCACCAACCTTATTCTGCATATCCAAAGGAGAAACTCAATATAACAATACAGTGTTTAAAACTGATAACTTAAGATTTACAACTAGTAAAAAGGCAAGTACCAACCCAATTCACATATACATAAATTTTACTTGAATTAACTGCTAAACCAGAAAAAAAAAAAAACGATCAAAACAAAAACGGTTCTTAAAGCAGAGAATACTATCGCTTAGTCACTGTTTGATTATTATGAGTATAAAGATATTCAGCTACTTGCTCATCTAATTGTTCTAAAAATGGGTATTGCCTTGCGGCTCCACCAACAACCCACCAAGATGGTATATTATTGTTTATTAATGCAGGTTTACAGGTGGATACTAGACTGGCAAGTATTGGTGTTGCAGCTTTGGAAAGCCTTGGGAAACTGATTCATGCCCATGTTTCCCCAATCCAGTTTGTGGGAAAAACTATGACTGTTGAAGCACTTGCTATAAGAATGGCTCTTGAACGTACAATCAGGAACGATTGGAAGGATGTGAAAATTCTATTGGAAGCAAAGAGTGTTATTGATATGATTCAGAAAAAAGTTTACTACCTCACGGGAGATAGAAGTGACTTGTGAAGAGACATTTGTTAGCTATGAAAGTTGCTTGAACATGTAGACTTTGTTCATATTCCTAGAAGACTAAACAAACTAGCACATAATTTAGCTAAGTTTTCGACTACTTCGTTGAAGGAAATATCTCGGGAGGACTTCTTCTCAAGCTGGATTGTACATCAATATATGGGCACCTTTGCCCAATTATTTGTTTGCCACACTAATGTAATATCTCCTTTGACCCCCCAGGGCTTAGCTCACTTGACAGAAGTGTAGAGCTTTCGCTACGCCAAGCAAACTAAACCTAGTATTTAAGTGGAGAAGGATTGAGGAGCGTGTCCATCATATTCGAGTTTCGAAGACTATGGTTGGCTCAAGACAGAAGATAAAAACCTAGTGAAAATAGTTCTAGATAAACACACGAAAATCATTATCTTCCTTTTGAGCAATCCAAACAATTTTTCTATAACTAATCTAAGCAGGCTAAATTGCAGAAACATCAACATAAGAATGGGAAGAAGGTACATACAATCGAACATCAGGACATTGAAATCCACTTTTACCCAAGTAATGCTCCACCAATTCATCAGGAATCTGATCAAAAGCGTTAACCTTCATAAATACAACATAAAATTGATCTCACCTATAAGAAAGAGGGCAAAAAGTAGCTCACAGTGGGAGTATAGTCCATTAAGGAAGCAAGGAAATCGGCTAGAACAGCATCATCCTCGTGTCTTCCTTCACTTGTTTGCTGACCTTGACTTTGGTTCATCTTCACCGTAGAAACAGAGTTAACGGAGGATCGACGGCGGTCGGAGTTTCAATTTCGCCGGAGGAAAATTGGGGAAGATGGAAGTATTTTTATGCCTTTTACTTTGAGGAGGAATTGGAAGAAGAAATTGAAGAAAATATTAGTATTATTTTTCCTTCTAGAAAAATAGAAATACTACGTATAGTTTTGTAATTTTTTTTCTAAAATTCAAAATTATTTTTTCTCCTCTATTGTGAAAAAAAAATGAGACAATAAACCCAAAATAGAGGGAAAATTTACATTTTTGTTAAGTGAAATTCGTTAGCGGAGAAAGGTATATTTGTTTCACCTAGTTAACGATAATGGTATTTGTGTAAAAAAAAAAAACGAATGACATTACGTTTTATTTTCGATAGTTCATAACGTTGGGAAAAAAAAGACATAATTTAATATTTTTTCCTCTATTGAACCTAACGCGATTAAAATCCACATTGAAGCATATATACTCATAATCACTTCTCTTAGCCACTTTATTCTTCTCTATGATAGAAGATTAAAATGAATTATATTATTATTTGCTAAACGGCTTTGATATTATTTGGTAACTAATTTAATTACAATACAATTGAGTAACTTTAGTTGGTACCTCAAATGATTTGGCAAGCACGACTCATAAATCACATTTCACAAATATGACTTAAATCACATTTGATTAGTATCACTTATAAATAACATTAGTTAAACATAATTTATAAATCACATTCGAATAATAGCTCAATTTAGATATCATGTTCGAAAAATACGACTCATATATCACACTTGACAAATATAATCTATAAATCGCATGAATAAGCACGATTAATAGATCACATTTGACAATCACAATTTATCAAACACAACTTATAAATCACACGAGATATAAAATCGCAATTGATAACCGCAAACCCCATATATGCACATACTTACAAGATTCTCCAAACAATTCATTCTCTATATCAATATATAATAAATTCTACTCTCTTTATTCATTATATCAAAAATATATCATCAATTTTACTTTTCTCTATTTAAAACTTAAGAGATAGTTTATCCTCTTAATACCTAATTAACTTTTATTATTGAATACTATTTATTTTCTAGCGAAATGACTTCTAATAATTATTGATGATTTTTTAAGAGTGTGTCAAGTCGGAATAACAATTCTAAGGAAGCATATTACTCGAAAATGAATTTTTTTTTCTAACTCTTTGTTATCTCAACCAAAATTGAGTACAATTTCCCGAATCTCAAAATTGAAATGTTAAACCAAAATGGAAGAATTCCAAAAAAAAAAAAAATGGAGAAAATTGCTCTGTTTTTTTTTTTTCAAAGCTCAGTGGCTTCATCAATGGCCGATTTGAGATTCTTCATGAGCTTGATCCATAACTTCCATTGCAATTACTTCATCTTTCGACTTCTCATCATCAAATTCTTCAGTTTCCTTTTCAAATTTCTTCTCAATTTTATCACCAGCACCAAACGAATTACCTCTGCTTGAAATAGGCGTAGCCAAAAAAGTTGGATTCAAATCTCCAGCCATTATCACTACAATTTTCTCCTCAAAAATTGGCGACACCTTGAAAACATCTCCGGCCGATTTCTCGCCGGCGCCGGATTCTGCATCGCCGTTTTCTCTCGGATAGCCGGATCGTCTCCAGTAAGAACAAGCTAAGATTACTAAAGCAAAAGTTATTAATACTAACATAGATGCTACGCCGGCGAAGAGATACGGCGCCGGTGAATGCCATGGCGATTTCTGAACGATCGCCGATGGGGAGATTGATGGAGAAGCAGTAGTGAAGGTACTTACTGTTCGCATTTTTATTTATTTTTATTTTCGAAGATGGAATGTCTAATATTATTTTTTTTCGATCGAAGAACTTATTGAATTGTTGCGAGCAAAACGAATATTAAGCTTTTTGAAGAAAGAAAATAAGAAAAATAAAACTTGCTTGGCTTGAGAAGTGCAAAGATGGTAGATGTGTGTATTTATATGAAACAATTTTAGTGGAGGAATAGGGAAGAGAGAAAAAAGGAAGTTAAAAAGAAGGGTGAAGTGATCAATGGGGAATCATAAAATTTAATGAGAAAAAAAAAATATGAAAGGACCTTTTATCTTTTTTAATAAAGAAAAAATTGCATAAATATTTACTCTGTTCATTTTTAATTGTCATGTTGTAATTTTTAAAAGTTAATTTGATTAATTTTAAAAGTTAAACTAGATTACACTAATTCGATATTTTAAACAAAAAAATTTGATATTCAAAAACTATTCGAAAAGTACTATAAATTCCAATTTTTTGCATATCAATATGATGAAAAAATATATCGTAAAATATTAGTCAAAGTTATTATCGTTTGACTCTAAAAAAAGAAATTATGACAATTAAAAGTGGACGGAGGTAGTAAGATATATCATAATCTCTAAAATTTCTTGTCATTTAAAAAATTACAAAAAATTGCACTCAGATGCATCCCTCTCATTATGTAATGTATCATTTGCAAGCATCGGACATCCACAGAATGTATCCGAGAATAATAAAAAAATTAGGATTTTTGTAATTAAGGAAACTTTCGAAATAGGATATAATTAGCCCCTAAATGTATGAGATTTTTGTACTTTTTTGTACTAATAATAATCATTTCATATGCTGATGTTTGGTGATTCGATTAATCTGACTTCGTACCGCATAGTGAACGAGACTGTTAGTTAGAAATGTCATGATATCCTTAGCTCTCTTTATCTCGCGAAACATATACTTGAATATATGTGTGACTCGTTAAGATCTCGAGCTTATTGAATTTAAAAAAGAAACACTTCTTATTACTTATGAATTTATCTATTTTTAGAAATTTAAACTCAAAATCTCTAATAAAAAATGAAGAAAGCGCATTCATCTCATCAACGACGTTGCTTTAATGGAAAAATAAACAAATCTTTCATTTGAATTATTGCTATCGATACTAAGTGGGAAAAACACTCAAGCTTATGAGTAAAGCAGCAATAATCATTGAGCAAAAAAGAGAATTAAAAATATCATTAGTGGAGTAAAGTGATCGTATCATTATAATTCTTTATAAACTAAAGTATCATTATCTCATACTTATCAAGTAAGCTTAGAGATGATGTTAATAATTAAATTTTTGTAATTAGTGTTGAAATATCGTTGAGTTATTAAAAAAAAAATTCTCTGTTATATTTTATGTCAAATCATATCATGCCATGTAAAATTAAATACAGAGAGCACGTAATTTTGCTGGGCCAAATGATTTTGTCTTGATAAAAATTTATTTGCACCTAATATTTATATCAAAATATATAATTTTATAGTAACAATTATGTGGAAAAAATGAGTGTTGCATATTTTTGTTAAATTAGTGTAAAGTGTAAACGCCAAATGCGGCAGCTGTACAGTGTAAGAATAGTTACAATTTTTTTATTTGAACTTCTTTTAATTTTATATTACATAATTGTAAATAGTTTTATTTTTAAAAAAATAAAGTTGAGCTACTTTTATTTTCATAGTGAACAAATTATACCTTTTAAAAAAATGAAAATCGTCACTAACTTCATATATTTTTTGGTGGGTGGTGATATGTTTTTTTAATATAATGTATATTGGTTAGAGAATATTTGATAATCTATATGGAGCCCTTCATTGTTCGCCACATCTAATTAAGAAAGTTCTAAAATGAAATAGCACTTACTTTTGTTGCTATGAAATTTGTTTTATATTATTATTAACGGGTGAGATGGGACAGATAAAATTATTAATTTTTTTTAGAGATTTTAAATTTAAATTTTAAAAATAAAATTAATTCGGGATAGGGAGTGTTTTTCTTTAAATATACTTTATTTGATATGAATTTAAATTAATGAATATCGAATACCAGACAATTATAAAAAAAATATTACTTTTTGCTTTGCGTCGTCCTTTCCAATTATCGATGCTACTATCAAAATGGATTAAAGAAGTTCTCACATAATAATATTTTGTTTTTTAAGTGAAAGAATTCGAAGAGATAATATTTTTAAATTTTTTAGCCACTTTCTTTGAGTTGTATGACGACGTAAAATATCAAAAGCCTTAAACTATTTGTTTCGATCATTTAAAAATGTGATGAAATGAATATAATCTCTTTATTCTTAATTAAAAATCTATGATTTGAACTTAGAGAATTGAAAACAATTCTAATAGTTCGGGAAAGGGTAGCATTTTCCCTTTTAGCGACTCTTATACAACATAAATATGTATTAGTCGGGAGTCTAAAATGAATATTTGGGAGAAACAAAAGAAAATTGTCCATTTCAGAATAGAAATGACAAATGGTAGGACTACATTATCAGTAACAGTGTTTTCAAAAACATTTTTGGGGCGAGTCTCGGGGCGGGGCGTACCAAAAACGTTCTGGGGCGCAAATTGAAGACGTAGATCCATAAGGCGTAATACCTAGAATTTGGGGAGTAAGCCCCGAGCAAAAAACGTAAGTCTTGGGCGTAAAAAAGTATGCCCCGGGCGTTTTTTATTTTTTAAATCTTTTTTGCTTTAAATCATATTTTTTTTATTGGTGTAATGATATTTCTCAAATAATAATTGTAATACTCTTTTTGTCACTATTGATTATTAATACCTATCTCAAATAAAATCATAATATTTTTTCTATATATTATAGGTTATTTATAAAAAATTATTTGTAAAATCATTGAGAGTTTCACTTTTGCTTATTTTCTTAGTAAAAGAATTCTAAAATCGAATATACATGAAGCTACGCTCCGTTATATTCATGGGACTTACGTCCCGTGTCTCGGGGCTTATGCCTCGCCCCGTACTACATAAAACGCTTCGCCTCACACCCCACTTTTTAAAACACTGATCATTAAAAAAAAATTATATTCTACTTGGTGTTCGGATCTGCAATGGAGCTTGAATAAATTTGAATTGACATCAGAAAGTAAAATGCCCTCTAACAGATGATTTTGTTTCTAAAAAAATCAAATTTGAAATATTTAATTAAAGATGAAAGAATCCTCACAATGCTTATATAATATAGGGAAAATTGTATAATAGCAAGCTATTAATTCAAATTAAATGCTATAAACATAGTTTGATTTAATTGTACCTCATAGCAAACTGTTACTATTTCGCCTCTCTCTTGGTGAATCTCGCTTGTCACTCTCGTTCTCTCCCTCGCCTATCTCGTTCAAACGCAAATGTATAAAATACGTTTGTGTTTGTATCAAGCGAGAGAAAATTGTATATATACATATATTTTCGTTCCCTTCTCCTAGATCTCGCTCGCCACTCTCCCAGATCTCGCTTGCCAGTCTCTCCCTTGCCTCTCTCGCTTATACAAACATAAATGTATAAATTGTGTTTTTGTTTGTATAAAGCGAGAGAAAATTGTATATACACATACAATATATATATATATCTTTGTCCTGTACACTTATAATTATACAATACAAATATTTCCCTGCCCAGTTCTCTTTTGCCTTTCTCTCTTTTTCGCTTTATACAAACACAAATTATACAATTGATCTTTTGTATATGTATACCGAAACAGAAACATATTATATACAACTGCTTTCTTTTGTATATGTATAGTGAAATATACATATTTATGTTTGTTATGGAACACAATTATGCAAATTATAGTTATAACATATAAATATGATTTTTGTGTTTGCTATATGTGAAAGTTGCTTTATAATATATACCGCCGCATAGCTACATAGTCTTTAGGGTGTCAAATTAGACATCCTTCATCGGAAAATTATACCCTATATACAAGTAAAATAATATATAAAGTGGTTAAATAACGCATTCTAGACAT
>JAJOOO010002361.1:0-21978 GCA_029582685.1 Solanum piurae
GCTGGCTGCTGTCTCGCCGAGCTGCTGCTGCTGCCGAGAGAAGGGAGGAAGAGCAGCAGTCTCGCTGCTGCTGCTGCTGGTAGAGAGAGAAGAGAAAGAAGAAGAGGCGAGGGGAGAGAGAGGGTTGCCGGTCGGAGAAAGCAAAGAGGGAGAAGAGAGGGGGGAGGCGGCTTAGAGAGAGAGGAGAAGAAGAGGAGTGAAAAAAACTTTAGGGTTTGGAGTCTTAGAACTAAAATAGGAACAGTTAGAAGAACCGATCTTGTCCATTGATTTTAATAAGAGATGAAAGGCTAGGATTGAATAGGACGAGATTAACGGTTGGGATTAAAAGATAGGGATAAGATCAGATTTTAAATTGGTTGTATTTGAAATGGCTAAAATTGAAATAAAAGGATGGCTAGAATTGAAATAAATTAGGATAGAATAGGCTAAAATTTAAATGATTTGGAGGAAAATTTAGGAATTGCTATCCAATTAGAATACTACACATTTTATATAATTAAAATCACATAAATTTTAAAACATTTGAAATAAAATAATTATTTTGAGTTTTTACTAATAATTTTAGAAATATCTTAATAGTATTAACAACAATTTTATAAAGCATGCATACTGAAATATATAATTTTTAGACAAAATCGATTAAAATTTTAAACTCGAACCATTTTCAAGAAATACATATTTAATCGAATAGCATTCCTAAAATTGCTAAAGGTCGGTCAAAATTGGGTGTCAACAGTGATGATACAACGTCTTGCCCACGCTGCCAGAACTGGCCTATACTTTGTCGTCATATAGAACGCGTTTACTAAGTGGATCCACTAGTCTATGCTAAAAATCACTAAGGAATCATATAAAAAGTATGATCATTTCTACTCATGATGGCTACATGGTTTACGGAGACTTGAGTTATTATGAACTCGCATTCCCATATCGGTGCTTAATACTACTCCCAAAAATGTACTTAGCTTATATGTTTTTAAAACAAAACTCTTTCTTTGGTTTGAGATAATTACTCAAAACTTAGCTTAAAAGCTCTCTTGGAAATCAGTGTTTCCTTTCTTGTTCAAATGTGAAAACATTTTAACTCTTGGGAATACTTAGTTCCCGTATAATCTTTGAAGAAATGAACTTTACTCTTACTCTTTACTCAACTCAAAGCTTAAGTCTTAAAATAAAGTTAAAACGTTTGTAAAAGACTTCTGAAAATACGGTTCGTGCTGAATTATGGCCGTGAATGACTCAATGCAAGGTTTTCAATAACCATAGATAGACCTCAATACTTGGGACTCAAGAACTTCAATGATACTACTCATTTCAAGAATGCTCAAATCAGAGGGTTCATGCGGAATTATGAGCATGAACTACTCAACTCAAGGACTCAAAGATAATTCTCATCTCAAGATTGTTCGACTTATAAGGTTCATGCGGAATTATGGGCATGAACAATTCAACTCAAGGACTTCATGGGTAACATGCAATAGTCCCATGATTATAAATACTATCTCAAAGGGGATTAGGAACTCAATACTCAAGACTTAGAACCTGAAGATACTACTCATCTCAGTGATACTCAATTTATGGAGCCCATGCGGAATTTATGGGCATGAACGACTTGAATCAAGAGTCTAAATAAAAATATGGAACTCAAGTAAATGAATCTTTTCATTCTCTTACTTAATTCCTCAAAACCTAGCTCAAATCGATAGTTGATCTCAAAGGATTCTCTCTTGAATGTGAATTATGAATCAAGAGTTATGGTTCATGATATGATGGATCTAGGTGATAGTTTAGACTCATGAATACATTCTTCTCACTCTCATGCTCACTTACTTGAGTCTTGGAACAAGTTACTAGAAGTTGTAGAAGACTCCACAAAAGGACTCAAAGGGACTTTCTTAGAATTTTCGAAAGAATTCTCAAAACTTAACTCTCAACTCTACCTTGAATTTGAATTATGAATTCAAGGTTATGATCATATAAGGAATGATTTTAGGTGTTTAGAAGTAGCTTAGAGTAGTTAGAATCGAAAAGGAGTGAAGGTACCCTTCGAAAGAACTCAAACGGTGCAACCGATTGCAAACTGGACGGGGCAAGCGACCCTGGCGCTCTGAGTGGGGTAGGGAGCCATCCCCTAAACTTCAGAGCATACTTTGGGGCGCTCTGGCTGGCGCGATGCGCCAGGCCCCAACGCAGAAAACCCGACAAAATTCTTTGCTCGTTTTCTCACCCTACTTCGCTTAGAATCGAACGGTTTCTTCCCCAATCACTTGGATTTGATTACTTGACATAAGTACACTATAATATACTCAATACATCCCTCAAAACACTCACTTTTAATCTCAAGAAATCATCAAGACCCCAACACGACAAGATTTAGAATGAACTTCAAGAATGAAATTTCGCTGAAAATAACATGATTGGCGTGTGGGTGAACTAACCCATCACTATGGAAACTTACATACCTCTTAGGGATTGAACCTATGGCGAAAATCTGCAATAAAATGCAAGACTCTCGAGGAACGCTTTGATCCTCTTCTTTTTTCTTCTTGAACTCTCAACTAAAACCCTAGGTGTATATTATGATTATAAAAATGAACCTAATTGGATTATACCCCTAAAACATTACTAAAAATAAATTAAATCTGATTGGGTAAGGAAGAGACCAAAATACCCTTTACTATTTTCGGGTAACCTTTCTTAACTGGACAGCCTGACTTCAAAAGGGGATATGTCACTCATCCGAAATCAAAACTTTGCAAACTCGGCGGCGTTGGAAAGATAATTCAAAGACCTTTCATTGGGTACCTTGTAGACCACCTAACTTATCTTGTGCTGAGAGTTATGGTCATTTGAAATTGACCCAAAACTTAAAGAAACTTAGGAATGACTTGAATGAACTCTCTTTAGTTCTTCTTGAAACTCAAGGTGCTACATCTAGTGACCTTAACACTCAAGAAATTTTAATTCCCTCAGTAAAATCCTACTCACAATGGAGGATTGTTCGAGTCTCAGTTCGAAAAAAATTATGAAGTGTTACAAAGAATTCATGATTCATGTTCAATTTTATCCAATCGACGAAATGGAGGTAGATGTTGTAAAAGGTTCAAACAACCTAAGTGTACCATTACCAAGACCTTCAAAATCAGTCCAACATGTAAGAACCTTAGGAAGCAAAAGAGCTAATTCACAATCGTCATCTCTACCACCGTCATTTCGTTCCAGATGGGTTAGAGGTAACATTAGTGATACAAATGTGCAAGTAAATCAACAGGAATCATTGTTGCTACCGATGTTGATGGCACCACCACCACTATCATCACCATCACCATCCTCATTTGATGCCCGTTTTCTTAAAGGTAATGATGATGACAAATGTGTACATACAAATCAACAGACATTACCATCACTCTCATACCATACTAGCTCAAATAGAGGTAGCAATGAAGACATAGATATGGATACAAACCAACAACTACTATCACCATCACTATTATATCTTCCTCTCTTAATTTATAATAATATAATAGGCCTGCAAATAAATCGGTGATAACGCTCGAATCACTCCTCAAAACTAATTAAAAGAGTGAGAGGTCGTCGTCAATAAAAACACTCAACTAAGAGTCGGGTCGAATTTCACAATGAACAATGTAAATCAACATGAATCATTGTTGCTACCGAAGCTGATGGCACCACCACCATCATCACCATCACCATCCTCATATGATTCCCGTTTTATTAAAAGTAATGATGATGACAAAGGTGTACATACAAATCAACAGATATTACCATCACTCTCATATCACACTAGCTCAAATAGAGATAACAATGAAGACAAAGATATGGATACAAACCAACAACTACTATCACCATAACTATTATATCTTCCTCTATTAATTAATAATAATATAATAGGCCTGCAAGTAAATCGGTGATAACGCTCGAATCACTCCTCAAAACTAAATAAAAGAGTGAGAGGTCGTCGTCAATAAAAATACTCAACTAAGAGTCGGGTCGAATTTCACAATGAACAATGTAACGTAAATTGAAAAGATAAATGCAAACTAGATACTTGTTTGAACCTATACAAACAACGTACACAAATATCAAATAGAACGCAATTTTTATAACTAAACTTCTAAATATAAATTAACTAATATGTATAAATCGGAGAATATCTATAATAACAAAAGGACGATAGTATCTTTATTAAGAAAACAACATCAATAACTTTCAAGTTTGATTGTCAAGTTGTCACTTTAACAAACTTATCATACAAGATATGTGAAATCTGCAAGTTTGAAGGTGAGCCTTTGGCCTATAAATTCTTTATATGACCTCCATAATTTAGATGAACAATTCAGTCTTATCTCCTCGTTCAAGAAAAATAAGATAGGTAAAGTTGTCTTCTTTTGGGTAAAATTTTATGTTTTTTTTTTACAAAAGATACTTATATTAATGATTAATATGTATCACTACATGGGAGAGACAGAGTTGTACGCCTGCTAGTAGTGTTATGGTGGGATAATAGTATAGTGGAGTAAGATAATTCTTTTTAGTATATCACGATTTTATTTATTTTTGTAGGTACATTTTAAAGAATTAAAAGACTCGATATATTGCCTTAATTTGCAAATATATGTTAATGGGAGAATATTAAATGAATGGCCATAAGTACTTACTGTGAAACTATTGTGATAATCTAATTCAAAATTTGTATGGATTGAAAAGTACATCTATGTAGAAAGAAAAAGAAAAAAGGGTACAACTAATTGCACAAAAATATCATTTTCTATTAAATTATGATATATTCTTTTTATTATGGTTTGATAATTAACAAAAAAAATTAGAACAATATCTAAATATAAATTAACTAATATGTATAAATCGGAGAATATCTATAATAATAATAATAAAAATAAAAGGACAATAGTATCTTTAATAAGAAAACAACATCAATAACTTTCAAGTTTGATTGTCAAGCTGTCACTTTAACAAACTTATCATACAAGAGGACAATAGTTTATTTAATAAGAAAACAACATCAATAACTTTCAAGTTTGGTTGTCAAGTTGTCACTTTAACAAACTTATCATACAAGAGGTGTGAAATCTACAAGTTTGAAGGTGAGCCTTCGGCCTTAAATTCTTTATATAGCCTCCATTATTTAGATGAACAATTCAATCATATCTCCTTGTTCAAGAAAAATAAGATAGGTGAAGTTGTCCTCTTTTAGGTAAAATTTTATGTTTTTTTTTACAAAAGATACTTGTGTTAATGATTAATGTGTATCAGTACATGGAAGAGGCGGAGTTGTACGCCTGCTAGTAGTGTTATGGGGGGATACAATAGGATCATAACTATTACAATTAGTAGAAGTGGTAGATGACCTTTGTGGCCTAACAAAAATAGTTACTCCTTTGTCTACGTCCAACTTTTTCGAAATAAACACCGGTGGAACTTCCAAGCACAAAAAGAAATTATCTTGATTAGTCTTTCATCCCTCCCTTGCTAGAGCATCTGCCACCCGATTTGTTTCCCTAAACGTGTGGTGAATTGGCGGGATCCTCAGTGTAAAGTCACCAGCTGCTTAGAACTACATATATTTTTTGTATGTGCTTTCCAAACTGTATATGATCAGCTTTGGTTGTCGGTTTAGGTGGAAATTTCTTTAGATTAGTAAGACTAACACACATAGCCGCTGGCCTTCTTCCCAACATAAGCACACGCAAATAGTAACTCCGGGGTCTCTCTAGTCTCTATACGTACGTCTCAAGGGAACACTAGAATCAGTAGATCCTTGCAATCAAGTAACATGTTTGTATATGATTGGTGATCGTTCTCAATAAGAGTGATGCGTTTCTTGCGATCTATATTGACTTCTAGTGGTAATAATCCTCTTGCGAAAGCTATATGGAGTCCCTGCATGAGAGCTGTTAGTTATGCTTTGATATTGTTTGCCATATGTAAATTGCCCCTATATCCTACTATTCATTTGACACTTGAGTCACTAATGACTCAACCCGTACCTTCAGGAACTTTTTAGCGCCATATGCTCCATAGGAAAAATGGAAGTAAATCTTGCCAGTTCAGGAACTTTTGCTTTGTACGTACCTGCAGGCTCCTTAAGAGTCTTAGCCAATCTTTTCCTTGGTTATTTTTAAATTGATTTATGTGTTGTAGGACATATATGTCTTTTCACATTTTTTTACCACGTAGCATTCTATAAAAATATGGTCTATAGTCTTTGTTTTGTTACATATATGGCATAGCTTATCGACGTTAATTCCTATGGAATGTAGGTATTTTCTGGTAGGCAACCAACCGTGCTGACATAACCAGATGAATTACTTAATTTTATTCGGGCATTTGAGAGACCAAATCCAATTATAGTTATATACGGATGTGTTGTTTGACCTTAAATATTAACTTTTCTATATTGCTTTCCTTTCAAAAAAAATTCATAATATCGACTCCTCTAGAACTAATTGAGTGTCCTTTATGAGGGAGAACTGTTTGGAACTATCAAGAATTCATGATTCATGTTCAATTTTATCTAATCGACGAAATGGAGGTAGACGTTGTAGAAGGTTCAAACAACCTAAGTGTATCATTACCAAGACTTTCAAAATCAGTCCAACGTGTAAGAACCTTGGGAAGCAAAAGAGCTAATTCACAATCACCATCTCTACCACCGTCATTTCATTCCAGATGGGTTAGAGGTAATAATAGTAATACAAATGTGCTAGTAAATCAACAGGAATCATTGTTGCTACCAATGTTGATGGCACCACCACCATCATCACCATCACCATCCTCATATGATGCTCGTTTTACTAAAGGTAATGATGATGACAAAGGCGTACATACAAATCAACAAATATTACCATCACCCTCATATCACACTAGCTCAAATAAAGGTAGCAATGAAGACAGAGATATGGATACAAATCAACAACTACTATCACCATCACTATTATATCTTTCTCTCTCAATTAATGATAACAAAATAGGCATGCAAGAAAATCGGTGATAACACTCGAATCACTCCTCAAAACTAATTAAAAGAGTGAGAGGTCGTTGTCAATAAAATCACCCAACAAAGAGTCAGGTCGAATTCCACAATGAACAATGTAACGTCAATTGAAAATATAAAGGCTAACTAGATACTTGTTTGAACCTACACAAACAAGGTACACAAATATCAAATATAAGGCAATTTTTATAACTAAACTTCCAATGGGGGTAAAGACAATATCAAGCAAGGAATATCCGGGAATTGGAAAAACTTGAGATTCAATCAACACTCAACGATTCATTGCAATTCAATCCAAGATCAATCACTAATAACTAGGCTAGGTCATCCTCAATTACGCTAATTATCTTTCAATCTAAAAGTGTTTTATTGTGATATCTCCTTTCGGTTTCAATCACATGACAAATAAAAAAATAGCCCACTACCTTAACTTAAACTGTCTTTAAGAAAGCTAGCACCAACAATGAAGCCCTAAACTTTCATCTTTAGATCTCAAATTCAAGATTCCAAGCCCAAATGTGATTATCAATCTAATTATCCACTCCAATCAATCTCTTTCGAGCTTCAATCGAACATCAGAAGCTAGGATTGAGGGTGCACTCTCAACCCATAAATTCAAACATAACAGCTAGATTGAACCTCTATTTCATGAAATCAAGCATGGAAACAAGAAACTACAAAAACAATAGAGCAATTAATTAAACACCCAAATAGCTTTGTCTATTTCTAGCACTAAAGTCCCAATTTCATTCAAATCATCACACCTAGATTTCTAGCAATTAAGAACAAGGAAATGAAGAGAGATTAAAAGATATTACTAAAATAGAATGCAATCGTCAAATCCACAACGGAAATGTGAGGTAGCTCGCCTCCAATGTCTTAACCCCATAACAAATTCTACAATTTAGTCTTCAAAAAATATGCTAAGCTACGAAGATTTCTCTATTTTCTGATATGAAATGTTGCATAATTGAAAAATGATTGTCATGAGTGTAAAAAGGGTTTTGGACTAGAAATGAGACAGTGTCCTCACAATCAATACATCAAAAGAGAATACGAGGGACTCCCTGAACTACCGCACTCTGAACTCAAACCAGTAGGGTTTGTGAGGTCCTCCTCATCCAAAGAACTACTACCACATAAGCTCCTAACCTTCCCCATAATCTTTCTCAGGAACTTGCTCTTTGTCCGTTCATGCTCCCGGAATGACCTCTGCTTTTGTTTTATCTTTCCCTACTCAAGTGCTCCAGCCTGTCATACATCGACCTCGATACAATAGCTACATAAGCAATAGTAGGTGGAGGAACACTCTCTGCGATGGTGGCTCTAGATATGCCGAAATAAATGCTTGACATAATCTCTCTAACCTTGTGGATTTGGGAGGAAAGATGCCTCATGGTGGCGGGTCCATACTGAAGCGGCTCGACAGATGTGGAAGCACCGGATACAGACTCTATCTCAATGAACTGGACAAACTCAGGGTTGGCCAGATTAATCTTCCTCTTCGCTCTCTCCCAACTTCCCCTTCCTCAAGGGATAGATCTTTTTCCCAACTTCTTCTACTCATCTGTAGGATGTTTTACCACCCCAGCCTCATAGAAAAATCTAGTAATCAGAGATGGGAATATAATACTCTTGGCTTTCCCCGGATCCAACTTAGAAATCTAGTCGACAATCAATCTCCAAACATCAATCCCCATGCCATCCATAATAGAAGCAATCAGAACAGCCCTATCTAGTGTCACCTAAGTGTCGTGGGTGGAAGGGACGATCAGAGCCCATATGATAGACATTCAAGACATAATCTCGGCTGAGAACTCATGTGAATCAATTCTTCAGTTTGAAGTAAACCACCACCATAAAGCTTATCAACAAGCCACTAATTACCTAACTCATTGTACCTATTTATAAACCCTCATTATCAGCATCTCGGAGTCCATACAATTAGCTGGACGAAAATGGACTTGAACACCTCAGATTGTGGTAACCACCTATCCATTGAAGCCTGTCTCAAAGACATTGGCATAAAACTTCGCCACTAGGGTGTGATTAGCCTTCTTAGGCTCAGCGGCAAAGCATATCCATCCACTGGTAATTAACCGACCATAGAAGTTCAGCATTCCATCCTCGAGCTTTTCCAAGCAAATAGTTTTATCTTTGACTACCACCCGACCCAAGTATTCATTGTATTTTCAGCCACATTTTAGTGATAGGAACCTGCTCTTATCATAGTACTCGTCTTTCTCAATTTCCGAAGCCATTTCTTGAGCATTTGGTTCGGTTTCAGAAGTCACTTCAAGCACAAAGTACCTACAAATGAGCCAACATGTTAAAAGTTTTTGAGGACACTCAAAATATACAATGTATTATGAAGTATTTATACTAGAGAAATCATCAAAAGGGGGCTTAAGCTAAGCTATATATGCAAAGCTACTGTTTAAGGCTTGCCATCACTGACTCTTTTGTGTTCACGTAAGAGTGTCGCGTTCGCAGCTTAGCGGACATGTCTACTCCGCGTTCACGGATATAGGGGCACGTTCCTAGAAAATCTAGTATCAGATTCCTTCGCGTTCGTAGCTAGAGGGCCGCATTCGCGAAGTCATCTTCTCTAGAAATTGAACACTGGTTAAGGCATTTTTTTCGAATAGGTAGGGTCCAACAACACCAACACCACCACCTGCAGCAACAACAACAACAACAATTACCTTTAATGGATAATGATCACAGATTTTGTGGGCAACACTATATTTTAAAAGTCATTTAGGAATAAATACTCATTTGAGAAGTCAACAAACGCTTCAAATATTCACTCCTTTCTATACATGCATCGTATTGTAAATATGTATATCGTTTCTTTCTTCTTCTCTTTTTTTGAATTTGCTGCATAGTGTTTGAAATTTTAATCCAAGACAACTACTCAACAAGATTATATCACTTTAAATATGTAATAATACATTTAAATCTTTTAGATTATATAGATTTTTTCTCTAAAAATAACTTGTTATTTGTTGTATATTTATAATCCAAATATATGTGAGTATCAATATTTTTTTCATATATATGCCTTTTGGAAAAATATGCCTACTCATGATGAACTTATCAATAATAAGCAGTGAAGGTTGAAACTTGAAGTTGAACAACGATGAAACATACCAGATTAGAAATATTTACACATCTTACTCTTTATTGGTTGATTCTCCAAGACAAGAAGTTACCAAACTATTTATTAGTTATTCTTTCATCTATTGCTTTTAAATTTCTCTTGTGTTATATTATGATAGAATTTCTATTAAATTTTATATAAAAAAAAATTGTCAACGGTATTCTTTGATATGTGTATTAATTTGCTGCGTTTTAACAAATACAACACAAGGAGTATAAATTGATTTCACAAACTCTTACAAAATTATTCCATGAAAAAAAATACTCATTATTTTAGCTATATGCTTAATATAATATATATAAAATTTTAGAGTTCTTTCATTACATATACCCGTACATATTATTTTCATAAAAAAATATTATTCCTAACCTTAAATATATAACTCTTGTTATATAAAAAAAAATACTAACATATTTAAAATTGTATGATAAAGATACTGTGGGCCTGTGTGATCAAAGAATAGACGTGTATATATAACTTTGTCCTCATCAATTTATGTTTTGAAAAAACTTTTTCTCTATGTTTCTTCATCTAAATTTTTAATTTATAAAATTTAATAAGTCCAAATAATTTTTTAATGTCACGAAAATATTTTAATGATAATTATTTAAGTTTTTGTATTTTAAAAAATCACTTTATGATGATTTATTAGTTTAATTAACTTTTTAAAATCTGGTATATAAAGAGGAAATATCCTAATGAAATGGAGAAATGAGTAACTATTAAAACAAATTTATTATCAAACATTATATTTTTATGCAAAAAAACAGAGCAATTTTATGAGAATAGTTTTTTTCTTTGATCTAAAACAAATAGATGATGAATTATTATATTTCTCTGAATGTGATAATGGGTGGGCTTTTTCTCTTACTTTGATAAGTAATGTAAATTTTATGAATACATATATATAAGTTCTCTATTTTAATTTAAAACTAATATATTAATTATTTTTATAGAATTAGTTTAACTTTTTTTTAAAATCAAATCCTAATATAATCTGTTAAATTATATGGTCATTTCATCTCTCAAATTTTTAATTCATAAATTAAATTTGATTAAACGAAAATCATCTTATTTTGTAGGATTGAACTAGAGAGGAGTGTGCTAAAGATATTGCAATATGCTTGACAATAATTTAAATTTTACCTAATAGTAGAGTTATTATTTTTAATAGTAGGTTCAAATCTAATCTATGAATTTAAAATATAATTAATTAGTACAAATATGAATCAAGCACACACCATAGATGCTATTAATCTTCGTTTTACTAAGAAAAGGCAGAATGTTAGAATAATGTTTGGCGTATTTGAGGAACATATTTTTACTGTATTAGGATAATAATGTATTAGTATCAAGTGCTTATTATTTTAAATCAAAAAACAGTATATGATTACACATGCACTTATGATACTCAAGAATAATTCATATTATATTTTAAATTAAAAAATTATTATATTTTAAAATATCTACGCAATGTGCGGGTACCTAAATAAGCTAAAAAGACTGGCAATTGACACTTTGAACCTCCATTTGTTATTTTTTGTTTGGTTATGCATTAATTGGTAAAGTTTGAATGCATCCCTTTAGTTCTTTTTCTGTAATATATCTTTGGATCTAGAAATTACATTTGATGGAAGTTATTTTCTTTTACATAAGTTGTAAAAGGAGGTAAGTTCCAACGCCCATGTCCGTTGACTTGTATCTTTTTTTTAAGTTTCTATTGAGCATTAGAGGTATTACCCAAAAAAAAAAAAATATAAGAAATGAAATTTTAGTTTAAAGACTATTTTCGTGATAAACAAATTTAATCCTCTCGCTTTTATGTAATCCTAAACAAGGAGTAATATTTTTAGGCTTATACAAATTCATGTATGCACGATTTTTTTCGAAGAATCGTATGTGATTAAAGTTAAGTCTTCAAACATCTTATATATTCAACTTCATTTTTCTTTAATATTACCTTCTTTGAACTAAGTCTCATATATATAGTCAATCGTAGAAAACTAGTGAGCTTCTCAAACCTAATACTGAATAACCCATAACTAACACTCTGTTTGGATCATTGTTAACCATTGTATTGTATTGTATTGTTACCATATACTGAATGCTTGTTTTGATTATTACTTAAAATGTATTGTATTGTTAAATTTCATTGTTCGTAACAATGAAAATCCCAATTTATGGAACAACTGATTTGGTGTGTTCCCATTGTTACTTAATTTATTTTTCAACTTATATCCTTACTTAATATTTCATAATATTATTTTACCCTTTACCCTATATTGTTTAATTCTAATCAAACCTCCTACCCTAGAATAATTAAAGACATTTTAGTAAATTTATAAATTACAATACAGTCAAACCAACAATAAAAATGTTACTCCCTCTATTTCAAAAAGAATGACCTACTTTCATTTTTAGTCTGTTTAAAAAAGAATGATTTTTTTCCTTTTTTTGTAACATTTTTATTTTAGCTTTCCACGTGACATGTTTAAGGCCACAAGATTAAATGACAATTTTGTACATTTGACATAACTTTCATTTAGGACCATAAGATTCAAAAGTCTTCTTTATTATCTTAAACTCTGTGTCAAGTCAAACAAGGTCACTCTTTTTTAAACGGCGGAAGTATTAAATAGCAGCAAAAAATACAGTTTATTCAAACATTGTATCTACCATATAGTACAATACAATATAATACATTATGAAATAATGGATAACAATGATCCAAACAGAGTGTAAGACTTACGGGTCAACCTACCACCAAGATTAAAAGTGCTAATCTAGAAAGATTTATTATGTTTCGCCCATATTGTTGTTTGAGTATATATATAGTTATGGGCTTTATGGCCATAATTAAATGATTAAATACATGTTTTGTTTATTGGTCGATAATATTCTTTTCAAAGGATAACAATCCCAAAAGATATATGCCAAGAAGTGGAAAGAATATATAAGAGAGATGAAAGGGGAAATCAGAAAATTACTTTCATAACAAAATCCCAAAGAGAGGATGGCATATAGCATAGCATTTTTTGTTATACTATGTCTATTAGTGAAGGTGATATAAACATCATCACTTAAATGCTCATCTCCTACAATTTGGGAGGCTATATAGTACATTTACAACATCACTTAGTGCAGCTATTTTACAATATTAGCACATACCCAAACATGCTAATTATGTTCACTAGTTAACTACAAGCTAAGATAAAAGCAATCAAGCAGTTGATGATTTTTTCTTAGATGAGAAATATTCAACACCTTGATACATCTGGACAGCTTCATAACTATTAATATTATAAACTCTTTCTTCAGTTGGATGCAACTTAACAACATGAGATTTTTGGGGATAGTATTTATAAGGAGCTGCATTATTTTGCCTTTGTGGAGGTGAAGGTCTTTCCTTTCTTTTACCCCAGAATTCATCAATAAGATCAAACCCTTCTTGCCCTATCTTGGCTAGCAACTGCTCTTTCCTATGTGCCATTTATTTTGTGTAAGTAGAGAAAGTTTGTGGTAATATCTAAGCTTATAGTAGAGAGAAAGAGAAGTAGGTTGTGTTTGTTTAGATAATTACATGGCTAGAGACCCTTTATATAGGCACAAGGTCCACAATCATGATAAGGTAGAAAAGGTATTGTATATAAAGGTGTCTTTGGTATTCAAAATACTTTAAATATTGAACTCACAGTAAAACATGTATACTGGTCCACAATTCCGATTTCATAATATTTGTCCAGGTTATATATAAAAAAAATTTATCTTATTATGCTTGCTTATTAGGCTAAATTATGTACATCACATCATTTAGAGTGTGATTCTTTCTCAATCCTGCTACCATAAGATGCTTTATCAGCTAAGGAGTATCTATATATCGACGCAAGAAAAAATGTTTAAAAAATATTTACACTTCAGAAAAATATTTCTATAAAAATACTTTTCATAACAAACGTTACCCTTCACCCAACTTGTGGTGATTCCTTTACGATATTATATGTGCTTCTTTTTTAGAATAAAATTAAAAGGAAAAAAGGCAGTGTGAAGGTAGCTGATTCTTTTATATGGTGGTAATTAAGTAAATACATTTGGAAACGTATAAAGTGGTCATTAGATTTATATTCTTTTTTTGATATTTATGACTCTTCATCTCCAAGGAAAAGCTCCCAAATATTTTTGACTCTTGACCTATCATTCAACAATTAATTATTCTCTGTCTCAAGCTCAAGATTAAAAAATTATGATCATCAAGCAAGCCAAACTTGTGAAGGATGTAAAAAACTATTAAATAAAGGGAAAACAACTTATATACAATTTTACTATTAGATGAACATTGATTAAAAATAATGTGTTTTTCAATACAACCAAAAAAATATTTAGTGGCAATTATATTATAGATTTTTTTCTTTTGACGATAATATTTATTGTTGAAAAAATAGATTGCAGCATTTGAGAAAATAACATTCCATCCAGATTAGGTATAACTTTTAGCGGCATTTGTAAGTGTTTGTTATAAAATCATACCTATTATTATTACTAAATATAATATAACAATAATTATATTATTATTACTATTGTTAAATAATTGACGAATAATCCTCTATTTGTTATAGCATTTGATGTGTATGTGTTCTTTTAGTTCCTACCTTGCATTGTGAATACTGGTTGTGAATTTTAAAGTGTATTATTTAAATGTCTTATTACACATAGATAGGTTATTTCACTGTACTTTATGTAGAGTATTAAAGTAAATGAGCAAACATCAAAATACTTGCTTTCGTTGTCTCAATTACGTGGTATCTTTCAGATTTCGAAATTCAAACAAATATATCTTCTATTATAAATTTTTCATATATCTTATAAATATTTTCTCAAGGTTAAATTAGAGTTTTTGATTCTCAGAAAGTGAAAAATATTATATAAATTGAGATTGGGAGTATAAATTTTTGTCAAGTCTTTTAAAATCATATGAAAAGTATATAATTCAGGATAAGTAGGTAAGTTTTTCCTATTAAATGGACTTCTTCTTCTTCTTCTTCTTTATCTAAGAGGTGGGAATTTCTTGCTCTTTTTAAATTTCATCTGGTCTCTCTTTTTAAATCTTTTCTATCTAAGATGAGCAAATTAAAGTATCTATGCTACCTACAGATATATCATTGTACTAATTAACTCCCCACCGTTTCACAAAGAATGATCTCCTTTCCTTTTTAGTCAGTTTCAAAAAGAATGACCTCTTTCTTTTTTTGGTAACATTTTAATTTCAGTTTTCCACGTGTCATATTTAAGGCCACAAGATTAAAGGACAATTTTATACATTTGACATAACTTTAATTTAGGACCATAGATTCAAAAGTCTTCTTTATTTTCTTAAACTTCATATCAAGTTAAACTAGATCATTCTTTGTGAAACGGAGAGAGTATTAATTACTTACTTACTAGTATAATTTAAAAATACCAAAAGCTGTATACATAAAGTGCTAAAGACTAAAGTTCACTAGCCAAATCTTGGTAAGGGTCCTACCTACACCATAGGTTTATGATTGTTAAAGGGAATATGTATCTTTTTATTAACTATATATGTCGTCTATATCTGATCCACAATTCAATTATTGTTTTCTCTTGGTTGCGTGGGGATAGTGGTAATGGTAATATTCTTATATATCAATTATACGAATAGAAAAGATAAGGTTTCCACCGCCTTGCTAAATGAAAAAAGGTTTATGGATATACAACTTCTACACTTTTTAGAGAGGATATATAATTGAGGTTCGAAAGAACAAGATTTACTAGGGGAAAAAATGGAATTTAGCCACACAAAGGGTCATGGCTATATGGTACACACTATGGCTATACACACTTTGCCACAGTTCCATTCATCATTTAGTTGAAACTACAACGTGTTGCTTTCCATATCTACAAATGCTATGCTTGTTGCTAAAAATAGTCTTCCCTAAATTATGCGAACCTCAAAATCCATCTCACAATGAAGAATTTAAAATCAATTGAAAAGATGAAACTTTTCCTTCTTATCAATGAATACCCATGGGTCATTTTGACTAAGCAGTCAGACATCAATAGTCGTATAATCGTTGGTTTGTGGGCAACAAAATCCAACTGTTTATAAATAGAAGTGAGATCATATTGATGCCAGCACCAAAGTGACATAACGCCTTAGCAAAGTTGAATGCTCCAATGATGCATGAAATAGTGAATACACCAGAGTTTTCTTTCGTCTAAACTATTGACTTAATAGCAATAGCACTACAGTGATGCAGATTATCTATTAGATCAAAATTGAAAGTTTTATCATCTACATAAAGAACTTGGCATAACTCGACATCTTCTCAAAGGTCTTAACTAGTGGAATATTCACTAATAGTTGTAAGTTCAACATAGAGATGAACTTAAGAAACTTCTTGTCCTCCACTTTCTTCTTCAATCTTTGTGGGAGAATATATGCGGGTGGAGGTCTAAAAATTGGAGTTGAAGTCCTCATAGCCCCTATTTCTTGTCCATTTGTTCCATAGCTCCTCCGCCTCACCTGGTGAAACATCAATTTTTTCGCCTTTTTAGAATCAACTGAAATCTCATAATCATCCTCATTTTCTGCCATAACTCTTAATTCAAATTTAACATCTTCTCCCTACTCATTACTCACAAA
This sequence comes from Solanum piurae, assembly GCA_029582685.1. NCBI lineage: Eukaryota > Viridiplantae > Streptophyta > Magnoliopsida > Solanales > Solanaceae > Solanum > Solanum piurae. Next base: position 16,861 of record JAJOOO010002361.1, read on the forward strand.
CTCTCGTTCTGATAGTACTTTACCACTTCTGGTAATGACAGCCATACACTAACCATCATTTCTTAAGTTTTGAGTAGTATCACTAAGCAAAGTACCATTCGTAATCTTGTAATGTTTCTGTGTTCCTATTCATTATATCAATAAAAATCTCATTTTCGATCTAATATAATTTCATCTTATACATATAATTACGTATTAGAATCACATTCTAGAGTATTAGAGATCTTCCGGTGACGCCAAGGGACCTCTAAGGATGGAAATTGGTTTTAATTCACATTCTTTAGAAGCTAAGCTAAAAAGACTAGCAATTGACACTTTGAACATCCATATGCTATTTTTTGTTTGGTTACGCATTATAATTAACTGGTGAAGTTTGAATGCTTGCTTCCCTTTAGTGCTTATTTTGTAATATATCTTTGGATCTAGAAATTACATATGATGGAAGCTATTTTCTTTTACCTAAGTTGTAAAAGGAGGTAAGGTCCAACGCCCACCTCCATTGACTTGTATCTTTAATTTGTTTAGTTTCTACTGACGCATTATAAGGGGGTCTTGATCCACTCGCTTTTAAGTAATCCTAAACAAATTAGTATTCTTAGGCTTATACGAATTCAAGTCTGTACAATTTTTTTTTTAAGAATCGCAATGATGCAAGAATGGAAGTCGAGAAGGAAACAAGCTACAAACTAAGTTAAAGTAAGAACTAGGCTAAGTTAAGCTAAGGATAATTTCATTCATATCTTCCAAATGAGTACATATAAGGTATTTATACAATGCAAAACTGAACCCTAGACAAATAGAAATGACAATAATACCCTAATAAACTAACTTAGGGTCTTAAAGAAATAGGAATAGAAAGTTGGGACTAAAGTGTAAAGGATGGAAATTATGTAAATATGCCACTTTTGAACTCCCTTAGTTCAACTTGCAACACGCATGTAATTAAAGTCAGTTTTCAAACATTATATATACTAGTCTCTCGACACGCGCATTGCACGTGTAACCCAATTTTATTGAGCACAATTTTTTTTTAAATTACATAAATATTAGTATTAAGCAAGATGTTTTAGTTATAAATTATATACTAAAGAAGAAATGCAAATTCTTAAAGTGATATCTTAATCCTACTTGGCGAGCTCTCTATAAAGGAAGAAACACTTCTCCAAAGAAATCCTTGGTTGTCTTACTTTGATTTCTAATTTCGTCTTTAATTAGCAAAGTTACAATCTCTTCTTTTCTTATTGATTTGGCAAAAATAACATTTTTAAATACCAACACTCAAGTAGAAAGGAGTAAAGAAATAGAAACATATGTTTATATTACCTCCCAACCAACTAAAAATATGTTTGGTGTAATTATGTTTTTAGTATCATGTGTGTTTTAAATTTATTTTTTTGTGAATTTGATTAAGACCTATAAAAGGAGAATTATAATGTGTAACTTTACCTAAGGCATTATATATATTAATGTGTATTAATTAAATATTTTAGTAATTCAACTTTTGACTTAGGCTCTTTCTACTTTTAATAGAATTATATTACTAAAATCTAATCAAAATGAAGCTTAATTACTCCTTTCTCATAATATTTTCTTAGATGATTTTAATTTGAGGAATAGTTTTTAGTAGTACAATTAAGTGTCGAAGGAATTCATAAATATAAAGAAACAACAAAAATGTCCAAAAGCAAAATTGTCATCATACCATTTGAATCTTTACACTGCGAAAAGCAACATTTAATATAGAATGCTTATGTTTAAGAAAACTATCAGGCTAATTAGTGTCGCACAAATGTAAATGTAACTCTCATTTTTATTTGAAAATTAAATTGTTAAATCTCATATTGTATAAATTGTAGAAAAATAAAAAATGAAACAAAAGGGATGAAAATGAACAATATATGTATGTGTTCACAACACTATGTTAGATAGACGATAAAGTAACACAATCAAAAATATTTCATTCAAAGTAATAATCTTTTAGCGATCTTCATTTAAATTACTTGTATTTAAACAAAAGCATATTGCATAAACTATTCAAGTATTATCAAACTCATCAGGCATTAATAGAAGTTTTGTTAATTAAGTAGCACTTAAAAGTATAATAACAAAAAAACAAAGAATTTTTTTTTACATAACAATCCAAAATGATACAAAATTACGTAAAAATATGGGTTAATTACCAAATTTATTTAGGACAACCATACCTTAACTCCAAAATGGAAAAGAAAAACTTTAAATCATAAGCTAACATAAAAAAGATCTAAAAGAATATGTAGGTCATATCTTATACTTCTAAGTTTAACACTTGAACTATATTGTAAGAAAGCTTCTCTTTTTAATTTCAGAATGAAGCTATCCATTCTTCTCCTCAGTTACCTTCTTGACGACATGTATCCATATCATTATCTAAGAAGAAGAAAAGAGAACAATAGCTGATAGAAAAGAAAAGAATATGATGATCTGCAAAGCAATTTAATGATATTTATAGTGATATTTGGTTGTCTTTGCACCTATCAAAATTTATTAATGGGGCACATTGAATCATGATAGATAAATTTTATTTTGGTTTCAAAATTCAAAGAGTCACAGAATTGTAAGAGTTTCATACATTATTGTCTTTATTTTTTTTGGTAACCAACAAGATTGTATTAATCACCAAAGTGTAACCATTACATATCCAATAGCAAAGTCATAACCCAACTTGCTATTCTAAAAAAAATGGAGACAACGAGAACAAAGGAAAACTAAGCTAGCAATCTAAAATGCAAACTGATGAATGGCTTGCATAGTTTTCTGGTTGGCCCCTAACAAAACAAATATAAGCAATCTGCCTGGCAAGAGATTCCCAAGTTCTTCTATCCTTCTCAAAGATTTTGTGGTTCCTCTCAATCCAAATCGCATAGACATACTCAGTATACACCAACTTAAAAATTTGGGCAGTTGGAGTTTTCCCTTTTGCGGCATGAATGATTCCCAAGACATATTGGCTCCAATTGTTGTAAGGAGCTTATACAAATTGAATCCATTGTAATAACTTACTCCAAACCTGTTGACTGTAAGGACAACTTGTATACATATGATCTTTGGATTCAAGATGAAGTTGGCACCAAACACACTTCATCTCTATATCTAGTCCCCATTTTTTGAGTCTATCAGTGGTGTTTAGTTTGTTTTACAGTTGCAACCACATAGTGAAAAATGCCTTTGACCTGGCAAAGTTTTGAAACATCAAGAACTTCCATGGAACTCTTTGTTGGGGCCGAAACAAGTGAAAGTATGATTGCCTGATCATACTTTTGTTCTGCAAGACTGTAGGCTGAAACTGTGAATAAACTTGTCTAGCCTTCAAAATTTTCTTTACCATCCAACAAGCTTGTTGGGAAATGATCACTTCTTGGAATGGAGTTCTTTTAATATAGTAAGAATGCACCCACTTAATCCACAACTTATCTTGTTTATGCTCTAGGTCCCAACAATATTTAGCAATAGCAGCCTTATTCCATGAGTGAAGATTAATCAAGTTGAGGCCACCTACTAATTTTGGAGAATAAACTCTTTCCCAAGCCACCAAAGCTCTCTTGGTGATAGTAGTAGTGACCGACCATACGTAGCTTCTACAATGCGAATCAATGAACTTAATCACCTTAGAAGGGATAATAAACAATTGATCCCAATAGGCTTGAATACCAAATAGAACTGATTGAACAAGTTGTATTCTTCCTGCATAGGACAATTTTTTGGTTGTCCATGAGGTAATTTTTGTTGTAATCTTCTCAACGAGTGGCATCCATTCTATAAGATTAAGTTTCTTGATAGATAGTGGAATCCCTAGATATTTGAAAGGTAGGGTTCCTAATGTCAAACCAAGATGACCCAAAATCTGGCCTTGCACTATGTGAGTAATGCCTCCAAAATAAATGAAACTTTTGCTTAAATTTTCCTGTAGTCCAGAAGCTTCAGATAAAATAGTGAAACAGTGTTGTAGCATGGTAATATAGTGAAGCTCAGCACTAGAGAATAGGAAAAGGTCGTCTGCAAAGCTTAAGTATGTAATTCCTAGTTTTGAACATCTAGGATGATACTTGAAATTAGCATATTGCTTAAGATTATTCAATAGTTTGCTAAGGTATTCCATCGCTATAGAAAATAAGTAGGGGGAGATTGGACCTTCTTGCCTCAATCCTTTTTCTGCATCAAAGGGTTCAGAAAGCTCCCCATTAATCATTATAGTATAATTCATTGTTTTCACACATTCCATGATCCAGCCTAAGAACTTTTAAGGGAAACCCAGTTCTCGCATGACTTACTCAAGGTAGATCTATTCCACAGAATCATACGCCTTTTGGAGATCTATTTTGATGACACATCTAGGTGAGATGTGTTTTCTAGTATAGGTTCTCACAAGTTCATGGGCCAATATTATATTATCGGCAATTTTCCTGCCAGGTATAAAGCATGCATGTGCCTCACAGATCAACATAGACATAACAGGTTGGAGTCTAGCAGCTAGTATTTTCCCAATCAACTTATATAATATAGTGCAGCAAGCTATAGGTTTGAATAGCATTTTTGGGAATTAGAGTAATAGTTATGCAGTTGATAGGTCTATAAAGCTTACCTGTTTGGAAAAACTCTTTGGAGGCCTGTATAATATCATCTTTCAATTTTTGCAAGTCTTTGGAAAGAAGTGTGCGTTATACCCATCAATTCCAGGTGCTTTATCACCATCAATAGACTTTAAAGCATCTGAAATCTCTTGATCAGTACTATCGCTGCATAGTTGGATCTTCTGCTGATAAGAGAGAAGTGGGCCCAATTTCATCATTGTTCTATTAACTGCAGGTAAGGTTGAGGAAGAAGTACTCATTAAATATTTATATAAAAGAAGAATCTCATCCTTAATCTCAATGGCATCAGTGAGAAGCCTAAGAGTGGCTAAATTCCTCTAAGATGCTTCTTTTGGCTTCTCTCTTTGATCACGACAGAGAAGTACTTGGTATTTGCATCACCTAACTTGATCCATTGTGCTCTTGATTTCTCTCTATTTAGCTTCTTCAATTGTGGTTTTAATGCCTTGAGTTTGAGCCAAATATTTTCCATTCCATTGTGGCTTAACTC
>JAJOOO010002362.1:0-23058 GCA_029582685.1 Solanum piurae
TTCATCTTCTTCCAGAGTTTCAGACCCAAATGATTGGATTTCAGGCAGCGGACTCAAGTTCTGAAAAACTGCATTATCTTTCTCAATTTGCTTCTTATCCCAGTTTCAATAAGCATGCTCATCCACGACTACATCTCTTTGGATTGAAATACTTTTTGTTTTCAAGTTGAAAACTCTATAACCTTTGGCTTGTGATGAATAACCAATAAAGATCCCCAATTCACCTTTTGGTTCAAGTTTGCTTCTTTTGATAGAAGGAACATGAGAATAGCATATCGAACCAAAAACTCTTAGTTGTTTGGCAGATGGCTGTATTCCACTCCATGCCTCAATAGGAGTCTTTTCATCCACAACTTTTGTTGGCAGCCTATTTAACAAATACACTGAAGTATGAATAGCTTCTTCCCAAAAGCTTTGTGGCAGTTTCTTTTCCAGCAACAAACATCTTGCCATTTCAACTACTGTTCTGTTCTTCCTCTCCGAGACTCCATTTTGTTCGGGCGAATAGCTTACTGTCAACTTGTGATCAATCCCCATATCTTCACAATGCTTATTGAACTCATTTGAAGTGTATTCGCCACCATTGTCTGACCTCAAAGCCTTTAGCTTACAACCACTTTGTCTTTCCGCAAAAGCTCTAAATTTATTGAAAACTGAAAATACTTGAGACTTGTTACTCAGAAAATACACCCAAGTCATCCTTGTTAAGTCATCAATAAAGAGCACAAAATATTTATTGTGTCCCAAAGATGATGTCTGCATAGGTCCACACACATCAGTGTGAACTAGTTCAAGTTTTTCAGTTGCCCTCCAGGTAGCATTTTTAGGAAATGATTTCCTATGTACCTTACCCATCTGACATGACTCACAAACTTCTTTAGACAGTGAAATCTCAGATAAATCCTTAGTCAAGCCCTTTTCATACATAGACTTTAAAGTAGCATAGTTAAAATGACCATATCTTTTGTGCCACAACCATGACTCATCCTTACTTGCAAAATTTGCACTATCAAACCTCCCATCTAAAGGAAAAGTTTTATCCACCATTTCTACTTTAACAATCAAACTATCTTCGGAGTCAAAAATCAAACAATGTTTGTCCTTAAAAAATAAGGAATAGCCTTTAGACATCATTTGAGCCACACTTAACAAGTTACATGCTAAAGAAGGAACATACAACACATCATGTATAAACTTTGTACCTTGTGTAGTCTGAAAGGAAACTGAACCCTTTCCATGTGCATCAACCATTTCACCATTTTCCATCCTAACTTTAGCTTTGAATGACTTGTCAAGTGTGTGAAACAAGAGCTCATTGTGTGACATATGACTCGTACATCCACTATCTATGAACCATGAGGATTTTTTGGCTGTGTTTTCTACATGAGAAGCAATAAACAAGATTTCTTCTTCATTTTTGGACTTTTCAACAAAATTTGCCTGCTGCACATGGTTTTGTTGTGGTTGATTCTGCCTGGCCCTGCAATTTTTCTCAATATGACCCATCTTTCTACAAAATCTACACTGAATCGGTGGCTTTCCTTTGAACCAACAGTCTTTTTCTTGATGATTAGTTCTTTTACAGTGGCTGCAAGGTGGAAACTTCCCTCTCTTTGAAGATTCCTTCCTTGGTTTTCCCTTTTCTAATTTATCTCCTTCCATCCTTCTATTGTCCTTCATAGGCTGTTTGCCTTTATGTTGTGCTTGAAATGCCACTTCTGCTACTTCTTCATCTCTTATACTTGATCTTTGTTCTTGGGCTTGCAACTTGCTGATCAGTTCTGCCACAGATAAAGTCTTCAAATCACAATATTCTTCTATTGCTGAAATCTTGGACTCAAACCTTGCTGGTAAGCTTATCATCATCTTCTCCACCACCTTTGAATCTGGAAAGGTTTCACCAAACAACCTTACTTTGTTTACAATCTCCACAAGTTTGGCATAATACTCTTTCACAGTATCTCCTTCTTTCATCCTTAACATCTCAAATTCTCTTTTGAGAGTTAAGAGTTTGACAGTCTTCACTCTGTCACTTCCATCGAACTCCTCTTTTAGCTTCTCGCATACTTCTTTAGGTGTTTCACAAGCCATTATTCTTGTGAAAATCACATCTGAAAGTGCTGAATGAAGACATGTGAGAGCCTTTGGTTTTCTTGACTTCGCATCTTCATAAATCTACATTTGTGCAACTGTTGGATTTGGCCCAAGTGGAAGAGGATCATCTTCACTTTCAATTGTTTCCCATAGACTAAGAGCTTTGAGATAAGCCTTCATCTTTATCACCCATATGTGATAATTTTCTCCTGTAAACATAGGAGGGCCTGTACCCAAGAAGCTGTTGGATGCCATGTTACTGCTGCTCAGGTCTCACCTTAGAAGGAGAAAAAACCTTAGCCTTCTTACCTTCACAGATCCCTCAAGAAGAAGGGCTCTTGATACCACTGTTAGGATTTGAAACTTTTAGAGAAAAAAGATAAGGTTCAGCAGAGGAAATTTTCATTAATTTCAACTTTAAAAAGCATACACACATATATTTGCATAAGCTTTTCCAAAGTTAGTAGAGGACCATACATATCCAACCACTATTGACTTTCTTACAAAACATATTCCATAAAATAAGGACTACCTTTCCTTTACATACTTAACATAATATTTAAGAAAATAACAATTAAACAAAAGACATCTAGAAATATCTCATTTTCTAACAGGATACTCTATGCCTAAATCCTCTTTTATTTATTTTGCATCAATTTAATGGAGAAATCAATATCATTTCAAGATACTTAAATTTGTGAAAATGGAATCAAAGGCAAGTCTATTTTTAAAAAAAAATTGAAATTAATGTTTTTCACTAAATATAAGGCAAGTCTATTATTGTCGATCACACTCCTTTATATTTTGGTTAAATCGTTTGAGCAAGTAAGAATGAAAGAATATAAATTATCTTAAGAATGGGTGAAAAAGATGACAAATGAGAAAAAATAAGATGTAAGAAAATCGTGAATTGCTTGTATTCTCAAAGCTTGATGATGGTGTTCTATTTTATAAGTGAAGATGAGATGCCCACTTTTTTTATGCTAGGGCCTACTTAAGGGGCTAAAAACTAATGATACTAGTATAAAACAACTACTTAGTGTGGATAATATTCATTTTCTTTTAATGCAAAGGATAAGTTACATCTTTTAACTCTTCGTAATTAATCTATGTGAACATTGCTAAGTTGTTAGTAAATGTGAAATAGGAGAGTTACTTCCACATTAATCGTTCACATTTATCTCAAATGTCAGTTTCTTAACTTCGTAAATAAATATAGGAAGTATTCTGAAGACTTGAAGTTACTTTTGTATTATGACAAATTTGTCATTAAAGTAAGAGTACATTTATTATACGTTAGTTTCTTACATTCTTTTGATGGTTGAAAACGTAAATGATTTTCCTATTTAAGGAGTATCATTTGAGAGCTAAATACACAGAAGAAAAAAAAAGTCATTCCTTTCATTTATTATCTCCTTCACTAATTCCTTTTTTGGCTTAAATAATCCTTCTTCATATTGTGGATTTCTGAACAATTATTTTGTGCAACTCCAAACTTTCAACAATGAGTGCACGTGTTTGAGAGTAATTATGGAACCTTGGGGAGCGGTCGGCTACAACGATTTGCACCGGAGTTGGGGCGAAATTGCTTTCAAGGCAGTGGTTTGCCACGACACATTATGTGTGATCAGTTATTTACTACTTTAAAAATTCTAATCCAATATCAATATTGTAGTATTTTTCCTAACAATTTGAAAGCAATTATTAACATACAATATTGATAAATGGCTATTTCTTTGAACAAAACTTTTTCTAATTTGTCAAAATTTGAGCCTTTGGATGAAAATATTTTAAACGATGGTCACAAAAAAAAATTAATTTTCTTTCAACAATTAAAAGTTGATTATGTTTTATTTAAAGAACCTTCTATGAATGGTTCTAACACTACTACTGATTCTAGCAATATTATGATTGTTGATGATGTTGCTAAAAAGAAGTTTGAAAAGGATAACAAAACTGTGAGAGGACATTTGTTAACCCATATGACTAACCCTTTGCTTGATTTATTTGTTACTTATAAATCTGCTAAAAAAATATGAGATAGTTTAGAAAAGAAATATGGTGTTGATGATGCAGGAAAGAAAAAATATGTTGTCGGACAGTGGATTAAATTTCAAATGGTTGATAATAAATCAATAATGGAACAAGTTCATGAATATGAGAACTTGACTGCTAATGTTCTCAACGAGGACATGAAGATGTGTGAGATATTTCATGTTAATGTTCTGCTTGAAAAATCCCCACTATCTTGGAGTGATTATAGAAATCAATTAAAACATAAGAAAAAGAATTTAACTCTCTAGGAACTTATCAGTCATATGAGGACTGAAGAGGTGAGCCATCTCAAAGATAAGATGGAAACACTTTCTTTTAATTCTTCTAAAGTTAATCTTATTGAATCTTCTGGTATTGTTGTGTCACACCCCTCGCTACACCCTGAATGTGACTGGCACTCGAAAACCATTGTTGGCCCCAAGCAAACCCCTGGCCTGGCACAACTCTCAGCGGAAGACTTACTCAACAATAAATGAACCTCAAAAGTCAAGATTTAACTCAAAAGTCTTAAAATAAATAACTCAGAATATTCTAAAGAAAACATTCAACTGGCCAAAAGAGGCAACTCAAGTCTTAAACATTTAACAATTGAAATAAAAAGACTCCTCCACTACTACTGTCTATCTATGAAGCTTCTAACAATTATGATGAAAGTCGGGACAAGAACCATGACATACTAATACGTCAGAAAGTAAACGTGGAATCCTCCAAAGCAAGGAGGCTCACCAAAGCAACTCTAGAATTGCAAGTGGTATCAACGGAGCTCCTGTTGATGACCCTGGTTACCCTATCTGCATCATGAAAGATGCAAGCCAAATGACGTCATGCAAGGGGAACTCTAAAGCACATATATAAGCTTGAACGGATAAAAACAAAGAACATACTCACCTCATCTCAACTCAACTCAACTCAACTCAACTCAACTCAACTCAACTCAACTCAACTCAAACTCAGAAATACTCAACTCAATTCAATATAAAAGCAACAATAGAGATGCATTATAAAGAAAGTTTTTAAAACAGTAGATAATAACTCAAATGTATTTGAAAATACAATAATAAACTCTTTTACTCTTATTTGAGAGATTCTCTAACCAACAACCATCACTATGAGCTATGTGATGATATAGCGTCTCGCCCACACTGCCAGAACTGTCCTATACCTTGTCAGAATATAAGACATCCTCAAGTAAGTGGATCCACTAAGTTATACTAAACAGAAATAAGGAATCATCTAAAAAGTATGACCCTTTCTACCCATGTTGGCATACATGGTTTATGAGGACTTTGAGTTGTCTGAACTTGTCCCCATATTGGTGCTCAATACTACTCCCAAAAATATAATTCATGCTCATATGTTTAAAAACATTTTCTCATCCTCAAACTTTGAGATTATTACTCAAAAAGTTCTCTCAAAAGAGATTATACTAAAAAACTCCTTATGAACTCATTTGGAAATCGATGTTTCCTCTCATTTTAAATGTAAAAACATTTACCCTTGGGAATACTTAGTTCCCATATATTCATTTTGAAAAATGAAACTCAACTCTCCTCATCCTCATACTCAAGTACTCATGTCTTAAAATAAGTTTTAAATGTTTGTAAAAGACTTCTCAAAACAACTCGAAAGACTCTCTCAAACTTGACTCTTAATCTTTTCTTGAATTTGAAATGTGAATTCAAGAGTTATGATTCATGATATATGTATTCTCTCGATGACTATTGAAGGTTTACATAGTTAGGATTAAGAAAGGAATGAAGGCTCGACTAAAAGGAACAAGTACGTATCGAAGAATAGAAGAGAAAGTGGGCTGATGCTCCTGGTGTGCTGCGCTAGCCCTCCACCTAATGAGGCTGGTTTGTGGCGCACTGCAGGCCATGTCGAGTATTCCCACAGATTTTGAATGGTTAATGTAGTCCTTGATGCGATTGGGGTGTATTTTTTGTGATTTTGGTCCTTTTAAATTGAAAATTCTAAATATGATTGACTTTGGTCAATATTTTGTGTTTCAAGTGTCAGATAACAATTTCATCAGTTCCATCATGTCCAAAATGTCGGGTTTGAGCTAGTTAGGTGGTTGGTAAGGTTTTCGAGGACTTGGGTTGAGTTTTGGGCGTTTGGGGTGAGAAGCTGAGTTTTAAGCCTTAGGAGTGATCTGGAGGGTAATTCTATCATTTGACCTCTTTACAGAAGTTTGACAATTCTATTGAGTCCAGAATATCAAATTTAGTGGGGTAGCATGACTAGTTTATTTTTATCGGATTATGAATAATTTTTGAGGGTCTTATCGGAGACCTAAACTTGGCCTTTTTCTTGTTTCTACTATCTGGTGCAAGGGGACCTCATTTTTGGGTCCCAAGCGCATTCGCGAAGGGAGGTCAAATAAGGCACCACGATCGGAGAGAGTTGGTGCATGTTCACAGATGAATAGTACTCCGTGATTGCGACAGCAGTCCTGTGTTTGTGAACCTTTAGTAGTTCGCAGAACCTATCCCACGTTCGAAGACCTCAATTTTTACGTCCTGGCGATGTATTCGTGAATTCCTTCCATTTTTCCCATTCCACCATTTTTTACTTGATTGGAGCTTAGGAAAGGCGGTCTTGGGAGCTTTGGTTGAGTAAACTTGTGTGGGTAAGCTTCCCCTATAAATTCCTTATCGATTTCTTCAATTTTTATCTTCCAAAAACATCTTAAAATCATGATTTCAATGTGGGTTTTGGGGTTTTTCCCTAAGTTTTAAATTTGGTATTTTCATGATTTGGAACTTGATCCTCGGTCAATTTTAATGGGGTTTTCAACCATAAATTCCTCTTGGCTTGTAGAACTTGATTTTTAATTAAAATATGATTTTACCCTTTTGATTTCTGAAGTGATTTTTGGAGTATTTGTTGACACCCAATTTTGACCCTCCCCGATATGAATTAATTCACGAGCTCCTTAAATTCCGAATGATTTGAAATAATTTGTTTTTTTTATAAAGTTCAAAATATTTTCTTAGTTTACTTTCAAGTAATTTTAGCATCGTTATATTTCTCAAGTAATATATATATTTTATACAATTTTGTATATAATTATCGTATTTTATAAATATTTCGAAAATCATCTCAAAAAAAAAAAAAAGATTTTATTTTAATTAAGTTTTCAATTGAATTAATTGGGTTTAAAGTATATTAGTAATTTGGAGCTATTTAGTTATTAGCATAATTATTTTGGAAGCTTGTTTTAGTAATTTACTATAACTTAGGTTGTGATTATAATGTTAAATTATTTAGTTTATAATTAAGTTAATTATTTTATTTCGTTAAGATTAAGGAGCTCACTAATTAATTTTTATTGATTCGTCTTATTTAGTTTTTAGCCGAAGTACCAACTAAATTCATTTCGGTTAGAATGTTAATTCAATTTGGCTATGTTTGCAATTCGTACTTGATTGCAAGACCAAGAGGTTGGGCTATTTATCTTCCTCATATTTGCAGCCCCATTTCCCTTAATTCTTCAACAAAATTCCAGCCCACATACAATACAGATACAACAGCCATACGTGCAGCATAACCAACCCCACCCTCTTTATTTTTTCCAGCAATTCCCAATTTCCAGCAACATACAAAAACAACAGTACCAAAACGACCCAGCCAACTCAATTTGCCAAATTTTCCAGCCCACTTCCTTTCCCTTGACCAGGCCCATTTCCAATTCTAAAAAATAACCCAGAACCCTTCCAACGTTAACACAACTCCTTCTAACGACAACACACAACAAATACACGACGTCTACCACAAAATGACAATTCCAACGACAATTTCAGTGATTTTCCATGTCCCCAGCGCGCGACGTCTTCACGGCAGAGACACGGCGTGAACACGGAGCTACACGGAAAGCAGCAAGGAACAGAGAGCGTACACTGTGAATTTTGTCTTCTTCCTCCCGTCCCTCTCAATCCGCAGTAGCAGCAGCACGCGGCTGTCCCTATTTCCTCTTTCGGAATGGGGTTAAAGATCTCAGAAAAAGGATGTTTATCCTTAATGGTGAAAGTTGGAGTTTGAATTTTCTTTTTTTAATGAGGCCTCGTCCCTATCCGAAAATCTCCCGCCTATTCACCCGTTTTTTGCCCTAATTTCATTGATAAATAGTGCTATATCCTTCATTGTTGAAGGGGGAGGAAGGGACGAAAAACAAAAAATACATAAAGAATATCCACGAAATACAGTGAAAAAATGGAAATCTAAGCTGAAGCAGTGATTATACAGATCGAGTCTTAATAGGTTTGAGTGGAGTTTTCTCTCTTCTTCCATCCAGAGTCCATCTAAGCTCTTGTGCGGTGGTGGAAGCTTCATTGTCAAGCTTGTCGTCCCCGCTCGCTGTCCAAGAAGAGGTAATGTCTCATCTATAATACTCTCTTCACCTTTTTCTGCTTCGACATAGTGTCTTGACATAATGAATTCACTACTTTGTTGTTGTGTTGCTATTAATTGATTTTGAAGGATGGTAGCTTGTATATGCTATACATGTATGCTTAAGTGATCACTTTTGTTTATGCTTAATATCGTTTTCAAGCTTTGTTCGTTAAATTTTCAAGCTTTGTTCGTTAAGTCTTGTCATTTGTTTAGCTAATTCGGTACTCTCTTCCTCAAAGTCACATACTACTTTCGGGTTCAATAGTCGGGTTGGTTGCATTCTTGGTCTTGATTTTCTTAAGTGGTTTCCATTTCATTTGAGTCATGTCTTGTTTAAGTTATGACTCGCTTGTCTTATTACTTCGAATGCTAACTTTTGCCCTTTTGCTTTTCTTGTATGAACCTTTTCGAGTCCGGGGAGACTCTTTGCCTTTGCATTCCGAATGGGCCGTAATGACCCCAAATCTTTCTCCGTCGAGTCAGCCTTGAGTGAAGTTTGAATTAAGAACAAGTTTACAGGGGTTAGGGACTGGTTGCAGGTCTCAAAAAGCCGAAAAGGTCGAAAACAGGCTGTATACCTGCTGTATACATGGGTATACATGGAAAAATATCGATATAAAGGTTCAAAAAATGAGAGTACAGGTTGAAATCAGCAAGGAAGTGCTGGAAATTAAATTTTCTAGCTCCGAAAAGGTCAAAAACAGGCTGTATACCTGCTGTAAACAGCAGTATACATTGGATGTATACCTGTTTATTCCAGCGAATTTGGCCTAAAAGGAGGCCCAAATTCAATTTCTCCCTACTCTTTAATTATTCAATTATGATTATTTGTTGTTTATTGCATGATGACTCTAACTTCAAAATTGTTAACTAACCTAATTAAATTCTCCAAATGATAAGTTATTTTCTTTGTATTGGCTTACTTTTAATACATTCTTTTGCTTGTTTTTGTATTCATTTATCTCACTAATCAAATATAGTGGCCAGATTTTATTTTAATTAAATTAAATTTTTTGTTCTTAAAAGACATGGTTTGATGCCTCTCCCTTTAATCATTTTACTTATTTAAAACGGTTTTAAATTAACGTCTTTCTCCAATTAAAAAAAAGAAAAAGAAAAAAAAGGGGGAGTTCTCTTTTATCAATTGATTTAAAATAGTCTCATGCTTTAATTTATTAAATTGGTTCAAATTATTTTTTTTATTTTTAATTATTTATCTAGTTTTATTAAAATTCTAATCACTTGTATTACGAGCCAAATGTGTCATTTTGGATTCTTTTCTCTAAAAATAAAAAATTAAAATGTGTTGCTTATCTAACTGTTTTCTCAAAATTAATTGAATATTGTAATTTATTTAATTATTTTATGTTAAATTTCTCAAAAATTAGTCAAATTTTTTTTTAGTCAAATCGTCGGTCAACCGCAAGTTAGCGGGCATTTCGAGGGCCTAACACCTTCTCGAAATGTACATTGAACTCGAACCCTTATTTTCAATTGATTTTATCTGTTTGAGTCTTTTGAAAAACCTTATATTTTTTCTTAATTTTTTTTACTAAAAATTAAGTGGTGACTCTGTTCTTTTGGAAATTCGATTTCTCTTAAACTATAAGTTTAATCGATTTTTCAAAAATTAGTCATTTTTCTTTTATTTTATATTTTTGAGTAAAACAGTATTTACCCTCGGTTCCTAATACTGTCAATATGGGTATCTTGGGCACCTTTTGATGAATTCTTTCCATTCTTAATAATTGAAGATCGTTTCGGTGAACGTGTGGTTGAGGAATTGCTCCATTAGAGTTGTTCGAGTGAAGTTTCGGCCTTTGAGGTAGGTTTGACTATCCATCTTTTAGACTGAGATGAATACGTGATATTTCTTAGGAAGTCAACTGTGAAATGAATTGTTGTATGAGTTTTAGAAGTTAGTAAGTGTTGACCTTCTTGTTTAGTTAATGTGATGCTTAGCATGTGTGGAGGCTTGTGTGATACGTTATTTATTGCTGAAAATCTGTGGTATTTGAGTAATTGTTCGAGTGAGGCGTTGTGTGGCTTATCTTTATATTGACATTGACATGCTCGAGTTAGGGGATTGATTTGATTTTTGAAACATCTTAAAATGAAAAAAAATGTTTTTCGAAGTGGTAAAAACTTAATTTAAATGGATCCATCCACTATTCCTATCATTTGAGGACGTATTTCATGACTTGTGATTTTGGAAACTTTATGCTATTCAAAATCATTGATGAATTGATTATGCATTTATGTAGTATGTGTTGTGATGCATTCATCTTCATTAAACATATCATTGTTCATGGAAATATGAGAAAGTGGAGAAATACTATTTTTGAGAAAGAAAATATGACACCTTACTTATATCCTTGATCACGAGCTAGGTGACAAGTTGATAAGATATTGATATTATGAGATTGGTATATGGACTGCGAGTCCCCCATGGGTCCTTTTCTGGAAGCTAAAGTTTGGCAAGGTGTACACGACATGTTCTACGACGACCTTGGTTCCACCAAATCATTCTATCATCTCATTACATCACATTAACCATATTTGTTGTGTTGTGTAACTTGCTTATATATTGATTTGAGTATTATTTTTTCCCTTTCGTGTTTACTTTATTTTCACTATTATTATATGAATTGGTGGCATCGATGCTGGAATGAAACTTTTTTGTGTGCAGGTGGAAGCGTTTCATAGTTTATATCTTAAGTTTGATTAGTTGCTTCTACTCAGTCGGTCTAACCTACTGAGTACATGCGGATTATACTCACCCCTACTTTTGTTATCATTTTGATGTAGATCTTAGTTAGGGTGATCTTCGTAGCGGCTGATCGGATCTGGCGATTTCTTCTCTTTTAGAGTTGTGGTGATATTCTGCTTTTCGGATCGTCATTGGTCTCCATCTATCATTTACATTATTTAATTTTCTTTAGAAGAGTTGAGATAGATTGCATAATCTAGAAATCTATTAGATGCTCTTTATATTTATGCTACCAGGTTTTATGAAGTTCTTTGTTATTTTCTTACCGGTTGTGGCCTGACTTCCCTTTCGAAGTCTCATATGTGTTATTTCTTTTGGCTTACACATCATTTTGAAGTTCTCGGGGTGTGTACCATCATGACCTAGGCTTTTGGATCGTGACTTAATTTGTAGGTACGGCTACTGCAGTCACTAGCTTTTGTTGGTGCAGCTGCATCACCGCAAGAGCGGCATCACCGAAGTGAGCCCTGCTCTATAGGAGTTGTTGGATCAGCAGTTGGAACTAAATTTTCAAGTCTTGACTGAACTCTTGGGATTCATCCAGGGTCCTATAAACACAAACTTAATATGCTACCTAACAAGAAATTACATTCAAGACTTTAACAAAATCAATGAAACAATCAATGGAGGTCATTTCAACAAAATGTTGATTGAAGTCAACACTACCGCAAAATAACCTAAAATCATCAAACAACCAAGCATCTAAAAATCAACCTGAACATCACGTGATCCAAACCAAAAGTCTGACTAGACTAAAATCAACTCTTCGGAGCTAATGGCGCCAATGGAATTCTTGTCATGCCCCGAGCCTACACCCTGGGTGGGACTGGCACTCGAGAACCATTGCTGGCCCAAGCGAACCCCTGGCCTGGCTTACTTACTCAGCGGAAGACTTAAACTCAACAAGAATAAGTTTATACAATAAACTAGAATGTTATAAAAGAACATTAAACTGGCCATTAAGGCAAACTCGAGTCTCAACATGGAATAATGACAAAGAAAAGACTAAAGAACTAACATCTGACTGTCTATAAAGCCTCTAAAACAACTAAGATGGATGTCGGGACATGACCCCAGATCATCCTAACAAATGAAATACTGAAAAGAACTAAAAGAAATAAAGGAGTCCTCCGGAATGCAAGGAGGCTCACCAATAACTCTGAAATGCTTAACTGGATCAACGGTGCACTGGATGCCGATCCTAGTTACTTGTGTTTGCATCATAATACGATGCAGGCCAACTGCCATCAGTGCATTGAATGTACGAGTATGCGAGTTGGAATTCTAAACACAACCTAGGCTTGAAAAGAATCCGAAAGGAACTGAAGAACTTACCTGGCTCAACTCAACTTAACATAACTGAACTCATTTCAATATAAAGCAGTTTAAAACAAGTGCAATATAAAGTAAAGTTGTTTAAAACATGATGTCAACTCTGTGTGTATGCAAAGATACGAATAACTCTTAGATGTATGTAAAAATACAAATAAACTGATGTATATAAAAATACAAAGTACTGTTGTGGGAGTTTCTCTAACCGACAACCATCACATAAGACCTATTGTGATGATACATCGATCTCCCTCACGCTGCCAGCGCATCCTATCCTCTGCCACATGTATAAGACCTGAATTACTAAGTGGATCCACTAGTCTATGCGAAAAGGATTCATCTAAAAAGTATGACCCTTTTCTACCCATGATGGCTACATGGTTTATGGAGACGTGATATATTTGAACTCAAGCTCGTCCCCATATCGGTGCTCAATACTACTCCCAAAATATACTAGCTCTTTAAGTTTTAAAAATATATTTCTTTATGTGATTTGAGATTAGTGCTCAAAAACTTAGCTCAAAGGCTATCTTGGAAATCAAAGTTTCCCCTCTTGCTTCATTTAGAAAGTGATTACTCTTTTCTGAAAACTAGCCCGAAGGCTCTTGGAAAGCTCAGTTTCCGTTCTTATTTAAATGTGAAAACATTTTAAATCTCTTTGGGAATACTTAGTCCCCATATACTTTTGAAGAAATGAACTTCGACTTTACTCTTCACTGAACTCAAAACTTAAGTCTTAAAACAAAGTTAAAATATTTGCAAAAGACAATTGAAAAACTTTATGAACTTGTCTTAACTTAACTCTTGACTTCTCTTGACTTTGATCTTAACTGCTTTTGACTTGACTCTTAACTGGTCCTTGCATTGAATTATGGATTCAAGAATTACGATTTGTGATTGAAAAGATCTTATGATGTTTAGGAATGATTTTAGATAGCTAAACATGATAAAATACCAAAAATCAATAATTGAGGGTGGGTCCATGACGCGGAGAAAATTTTAAAATTTAGTATAGAAAATGAATTTTGAGGTAAAAGACTCCGTGACGGCTCCGTGATGCGAAACAAAAATTCCCAATTCTGGGAACCAGCTCCGCGACGCACCACCACCTCCCAATTTTGTTCGACGAAAATTCTTCTTCATTTTTCTGCTCTAAACACTCTAATCTCCATGGGTTCTTGTCCCAAACACTTAGAATCGATTATTTTTTCAAAGTATATCATATTCTACTCAAAAGCACTACTACAAACATGAATCTACCTCAAGAAACTCCAATCCACAAAGCCCACAAGAATTCAAACGAAAATTCATCAAGAACTCAAGGATTTACTTCAAATCTAAATAACTTCACTGAAATTGAATCACGATTGGCGCATGGGTGAACTAACCCAACGCTATGTGATCTCACATACCTTGTAGGGATCACCCCCGATGAAATCCACAAGCTAATCTCGACGAATCTTGAACGAATCTTGAACGTTCTTGCTTCCCCTTCTCCTTTCTCTTTTCTCCAAGCCCTAGCGTGAAATTCACTTTTCTAAAACTGACTAAAATATGACTTTACCCAATTAAAATCCTAAAAACAAATTAATTATGTTGGGTAAGAAAAATACCAAACTACCCTTCTAAAATCCGGATTGGACTTTCCTTATTCGAACAACCCAACTTCCGAAGG
Source organism: Solanum piurae (assembly GCA_029582685.1). Taxonomy (NCBI): domain Eukaryota; kingdom Viridiplantae; phylum Streptophyta; class Magnoliopsida; order Solanales; family Solanaceae; genus Solanum; species Solanum piurae. Next base: position 14,322 of record JAJOOO010002362.1, read on the forward strand.
GCATAACTTACTCATACAAACTCAGAATCACGCAAATTTGGCGGCGTCAGAAAGATCATTCCAAGGGATTTTCAACCATATCTGGAATCACACCTAACTCATCCTGAGCTAGGAATTATGGCCGTTTGAAGTTGACCAAAAACTCATTTTAATACCTTTACCAAATTTCCAGATTTTTAAATTCTTCCCAAAAATAACTATTTCCATATTTTAAACTTCTTTCTAGTTCTTTCTAGTTGCGAGATGTTACAATATCTCCCCCTTGGGAACATTCATCCTCGAATGAGATTACTCTTACTAGGCTTATGGTGTAACATCAAATTCAAACATCTAACAAGTAAAAGCAAACAAGCAGCATGCTCACTCATAATTTAAAGAGCACTAAGAAGAAGATTAGTACCTTGATCTGCACTTTCTCCGGACTTAAAGAGATGTGGATGTATTTTCTTCATACCCTCTTCAGCTTCCCAAGTAGCTTCCTCAACAAATTGGTTCCTCTAAAGGACTTTGACTGATGCTACCTCCTTTGTGCTCAACTTGCGAACTTGGCGATCTAGAATCTGAACATGAATCTCCTCATAAGATAAGCTATCCTTGATCCCAATATTTTCAGTTGGTATGATTAATGAAGGATCGCCCACACACTTCTTCAACATGGAGACGTGAAATACCGGATGAAGCGCTGCTAACTCTTGTGGTAGCTCCAACTCATAAGCAACTTTGCCAATCCTCTTGTCTATTCTATAAGGTCCAATATATCGGGGACTAAGCTTCCCCTTCTTACCAAACCTCATAACTCTCTTCATGGGTGAAACTTTGAGATATACCTAATCAGCTACTTCGAACTCTAACTCCCTTCTCCTAACATCAGTGTAGGATTTCTGACGACTCTGTGCCATTTTCAACCTCTCTTGAATTACTTTCACCTTCTCCATAGCTTGGTGAACTAAATCTGGTCCTATCAACCCAGCTTCACCAACTTCAAACCATCCAATAGGAGATCTGCATCTTCTCCCATAAAGAGCTTCATAAGGAGCCATTTGGATGCTAGAGTGGTAACTGTTGTTGTAAGCAAACTCAATGAGAGGTAGATGATCATCCCAATTCCCTTTGAAATCAATCACACAAGCCCTCAACATATCTTCTAAAGTCTGAATAGTGCACTCTGCTTGCCCATCAGTCTGAGGATGAAAGGCAGTACTTAAGTTCACCTTTGAACCCAAGCCTTTTAGGAATGACTTCCAAAATTGTGTAGTAAATTGTGCACCACTATCTGATATAATCGAAACAGGGACTCTATGAAGTCTTACCACCTCCTGAATATATAACCTGACATAATTCTCTACTGAATGGGTAGTCTTTACCGGCAAAAAGTGGGATGATTTTGTCATTCTGTCGACAATCACCCAAATAGAATCATGTTGTCTGCAAGACCTTGGTAAACCTATGATGAAATCCATATTGATCATCTCCCACTTCCATTCCGGAAGTTCTATATTCTGAGCCAAACCATCGGGCCTTTGGTGCTCTACTTTCACTTGTTGGCAGTTTGGACACTTAGCGACAAATTCTGCAATGCCCTTCTTCATGCTATTCCAGCAATAAACCTCTATCAAGTCACGATACATCATTGTGGAACCCGGATGAATGGAATATCTGGAGCTATGAGCTTCCTCCATTATCCTCTCTTGGAGTCCATCCACCATAGTTACACACAATCTACCTTGATATCTCAATACAACATCTCCCCCTTGTTCAAAAGCTAATACTTTTTGCTTATGAACATTTGCCTTCAATTCAAGTAAAATGGGATCTTGGTCTTGCTTTTCTTCCACTTCTGACACTAATGAAGATTCATCCCCATTCAACACCACTACTCCTCCTTATGTGGAATATTTAGTCGGACTCCTAAGCGTGCAAGTCAATGCACATCTTTGGCTAACTTTCTCTTTTCTTTCTCAACATGGGCAGTACTACCCATAGACAACCTGCTCAAGGCATCAGCAACAACATTAGCCTTACCTGGGTGATAAAGAATATTCATGTCATAATCCTTGAGTAATTCTAACCACCTCCTTTGTCTGAGATTAAGCTCTTTCTGAGTGAACACGTATTAAATACTCTTGTGATCAGTGAATACATCAACATGCACACCATACAAGTAATGGCGTCATATCTTCAAAGTTAATACTACAATAGCCAACTCTAAGTCATGGGTTGGGTAGTTCTTCTCATGAATTTTCAATTGTCTGGAGGCATAAGCTATAACTTTGCCACTCTGCATTAAGACACAACCTAAACCAACTCTAGATGCATCACAGTACACCACAAAACCTTGAGTACCTTCTGGTAAGGTTAAAACCGGGGCAGTAGTCAACCTCTTTTTTAATTCCTGAAAGCTTTTCTCACAAGCTTTAGACCATTGAAATTTCACTGTCTTCTGAGTTAACTTGGTCAAAGGGGATGAAATAGACAAGAACCTCTCTACAAACCTTCCATAATAGCCAGCCAAACCCAAGAAACTCCTAATATCAGTTGGAGATGTGGGTCTAGGCCAATTCTGCACTGCCTTAATTTTCTGAGTATCAACTTTAATTCCCTCTCCAGACACAATATGGCCTAATAAAGCCAAAATTCACACTTAGAGAATTTAGCATATAACTACTTATCTTTTAAAGTCTGAAGAACAATTTTGAGATGACTAGCATGATCTTCTTTATTCCGTGAATAAATTAGTATGTCATCAATGAAGACGATAACAAACATATCTAAACAAGGTTTGAATACTCTATTCATAAGGTCCATGAACGTTGCAGGTGCATTGGTTAAACCGAACGACATGACCATAAACTCATAATGACTATAACGGGTCCTGAAAGCTGTCTTTGGAATATCACATTCCCTTACTCTAAACTGATGGTAACCTGATCTGAGGTCGATTTTTGAGAAACAAGAAGCACTCTGAAGCTGATAGAAAAGATCATCAATCCTTGGAAGAAGATACTTGTTCTTGATGGTAACCTTGTTCAATTGACGGTAATCTATACACATCCTAAGGGAACCATTTTTCTTTCTCAGAAATAAGACCGGAGCTCCCCAAAGTGAGACACTTGGTCGAATAAATCCCTTATCTAATAGATCTTTTAACTGCTCTTTTAACTCTTTCAACTCTGCTGGTGCCATTCTATATGGCGGAATAGATATCGGATGAGTATCTGGAAGAAGATATATACCAAAGTCTATCTCTCTCTCAGGAGGGACTCCAGGAAGATCATCTGGAAAGACTTCTGGAAACTCTTTTACTATGAGAACTGACTGAATCGGAGGTACCTCAACACTTGAGTCATTAACTCAGACTAAGTGATATACACACACCTTAGAATCTAACTTCCTTGCCTTAAGGTACGAAATGAAACGACCCTTAGGCACTGCTGAACTGCTTCTCCACTCTAAGACTGGCTCATTTGGAAACTGAAACTCGACTACTCGAGTTCTACAATCAATTGACCCATAACAGGCATGAAGCCAATCCATACCAAGAATGATATCAAAATCTACCATGTCTAACTCAATTAAATCAGCCATGGTACTCTTGTGATTGACGGAAATGGGACAATCACGATAGACTCTCTCTGCTAGAATAGACTCACCAACAGGCGTAGAGACACTGAATGGTTCACTAAGTTGCTCAGGAATAACATCAAAGTTCATAGCAACATATGGAGTTACAAAAGATAAACTCGCTCCTGGATCTAGCAAGGCATAAACAGTAAATTCAAAGACTTGAATCATACCAGTGACAACATCTGGTGAATCCTCTTGCTCTTGGCGACTGTTGATAGCATTTAAGCGGTTTGTTCCTCCGTCAGTACCGTAAGTAGCCCCTCTAGGTGCAATTCTGTCTGGTGGAGCAACTGAAGAAGAATGGGATTTATTGCCCCATTACCATTTCCCTGCTTGTTCTTTGGACACTCTCGCCTGAAATGCCCAGTCTGTCCACACTTCAAACAACCAGTGGAGCCCTCACGACAAATATCTGAGTGGTTCCTACCACACTTGGCGCAGGCAAGAGTCTTACTACCCCTTTGCGCCACACTACCTTGAGAATAGGCAGGCTTAGCTCTGGAATTCTGACCATTGTACTCACCTTTGTTCCTAGGTGCAGGTGCACTAGCAGATGATGGAGCAGGTCCCTTCTGTTTCTGTTGGAAGGATGATCGGTTGGCATTACTCTTCTGCTACCCGGACTCATTCCCTGTCTTAGCCCTCTTGTTCTTGAATTCCTCTCTATCCCTCAATTTCTCTTCCTCTACTTGCTACACATAGACCATCAACCTTGAAATGTCCATGTCCCCAATAAGCATTGCTGCCCGACCCTCTTTGCTTGATAGATGGGACAACCCAACAACAAACAAACTCATCATACTCCTCATGTCCGCAACTATTTCCGGGAGACAGTTGGGTGAATTTCAATCCATACTCATGAACACTGAAAGAATCTTGCTTAAATGTGAGAAACTCCCGTACCTTAGCCTCTTTCAGTTCTCGGGGAAAGAAACGCCCCAAAAAAGTCTCCTCAAAACAAGCCCAACTCACAAGTAGTGCATTCTCAGCTCTACCCTCATTCCATTGGGCAAACCAAGTCCTAGCAACATTCTTCAATTGATATGCAGCTAGTTCAACTCGCTCAGTATCAACAACATGCATGACCTCAAATACCTTCTTCAACTCTTCAATGAAGTTATTCGGATCCTCAGTAGTGCTCGAACCCGTGAAACTTAGAGGTTTCATCCTCAAGAACTCACGAATCCTTGAAGTGTCAGCTCCTTCCTGTCGAGCTCCCCTTTGCTAACCAACCTGGTTAGTCATTGCTTGACTCAGCATCCTAATTGCCTCTCTGAACTCAGCATTAGTAACTTCTCCTTGAGGTTGCATCTCGGGTGCATTAGGTTCCCCTTGCTCATCAATATTTTGCCTAGCAGAGCGACCTCTGACAGCTCTTCGTGGAGGCATGACTATCTGAAAACATGCGCAAGCACGAATTAGAAGGAAACCTTTTAGAGAACAAACTCTAGCGTATGAAATGAGTGTGAAAGAAGTGAGATAGTTCCCAAATGTTACAGCCTCCTAATTATAGATGTGGCGCGCTTCACACTGATAACTAGGACTCTACATGCACGACTTCATAGACTCACTTAGACTCTTGAACTCTGTGCTATGATATCAAGTTTGTCATTCCCCGAGCCTACACCATGAGCGGGACTGGCACTCGAGAACCATTACTGGCCCAAGTGAACCCTTTACCTGGCTTACTTACTCAGTGGAAGACTTAAACTCAACAAGAATAAATTTATATAATAAACTAGAATGTTATAAAAGAATAATCAACTGGACATTAAGGCAAACTCGAGTCTCAACATGGAATAATGACAATGAAAAGACTAAAGAACTAACATCTGACTGTCTATGAAGTCTCTAAAACAACTAAGATGGATGTCGTGATAGGACCCCAGATCATCCTAACAAATGAAATACTGAAAAGAACTAACATAAATAAATGAGTCCACCGAAATGCAGTGAGGCTCACCACTGACTCTGAAGTGCTCAAATGGATCAATGGTGCGCTGGATGCCGATCCTAGTTACTTGTGTTTGCATCATAATACGATGTAGGCCAACTGCCATCAGTACATTGAATGTACGAGTATGCAAGTTGGAATTCTAAACACAACATAGGCTTGAAAAGAATCTGAAAGGAACTGAAGAACTTACCTGGCTCAACTCAACTTAACATAACTGAACTCATTTCAATATAAAGCAGTTTAAAACATGATGTCAACTCTGTGTGTATGCGAAGATACAAATAACTCTGAGATGTATGTAAAAATACAAATAAACTGATGTATATAAAAATACAAAGTACTGCTATGGGAGTTTTTCTAACCGACAACCATCACATAAGAGCTATTATGATGATACAACGATCTCCCTCACGTTGCCAGCGCATCCTATACCCTAACACATGTATAAGACCTGAATTACTAAGTGGATCCACTAGTCTATGCGAAAAGGATCATCTAAAAAGTATGACCATTTTCTACCCATGATGGCTACATGGTTTATGCAGACGTGATTTATCTGAACTCTAGCTCGTCCCTATATCGGTGCTCAATACTACTCCCAAAATATACTAGCTCTTTATGTTTTAAAAATATATTTCTTTATGTGATTTGAGAATAGTGCTCAAAAACTTAGCTCAAAGGCTATCTTGGAAATCAAAGTTTCCCCTCTTGCTTCATTTAGAAAGTGATTACTCTTTTCTGAAAACTAGCCCGAAGGCTCTTTGGAAAGCTCAGTTTCCGTTCTTATTTAAATGTGAAAACATTTTAAATCTCTTTGGGAATACTTAGTCCCCATATAATTTTGAAGAAATGAACTTCGACTTTACTCTCAAAACTTAAGTCTTAAAACAAAGTTAAAATATTTGCAAAAGACGATTGAAAAACTTTAAGAACTTCTCTTAACTTGACTCTTGACTTCTCTTGACTTTGATCTTAACTGCTCTTGACTTGACTCTTAACTGGTCCTTGCATTGGATTATGGATTCAAGGATTGCGATTTGTGATTGAAAAGATCTTATGATGTTTAGGAATGATTTTAGATAGCTAAACATGAGAAAATACCGAAAATAAATATTTGAGGGTGGGTCCGCGATGCGGAGAAGCTTTTAAAATTTAGTTTCGAAAATGACTTTTGAGGTAGAAGACTCCGCGATGAAAAATTCCCAATTCTGGGAAACAACTTCGCGACGCGCCACCACCTTCCAATTTTGTTCGACGAAAATTCTTCTTTGTTTTTCAGCTCTAAACCCTCGAATCTCCATGGGTTCTTGTCCCAAACACTTAGAATCAATTATTTGTTCAAAGTATATCAGATTCTACTCAAAAGCACTACTACTAATGCTTATCGTGACCAACGACACTAACTACGGTTCGAGTGTCTACGATCGTCAATAATATAGTAACCCAACAAAGGGTTGAGGTCGTGTCCCAAGGGAGCGGTTTTGAATATTGATAGAAAAATAAAATATAGTTCTAACTAGTCGTAGCTAAAGATATTAACGAATAAAAACATTGTAAATTAAAAGGGGGGACAAAAAAGTGTCAAATATCAAATTGGAATTTTGTCACAAGTATAGCTAAAACAACAAAAATAACAAGAAAATCAAGTGTGGGGACGAGTTCTTGGGTGTGACCGCAATACAAGTTGAGATAAATAGTTGGGTACATGCTTTCGATAGAAAATTTGCAAGATAATAGTGACTAGGCTAAGCTTTAGATGGAAATAAGTTCCCTCTCGGGCTACTTACCCCGTTTCAAATGTGTTCCTCTCGGACACCCATTTGCCGCATGAAGACCAGCCTACACCTTACCCCACTCACTTTCTCGAGCTGAGTGTTAGGATATGGGACTAGGGATCACCCTCTCAGGCTAAACCTCATGTCGACCCACTCTTTAGGCCATCAGTCTAGTGGTCTTCGTTTCGCGACCTCCCTTTCGGGAAAGCCGAAAACACATGAGTGGCTTTGTATTTGCAACTACAAACCCATTATCTTAAACCACAACCACTAGGTGAAATCACCATTAAAATATATCTAACCTACTAGCAAGAAAGACCCAACAATAATATCAACACATATTTGCTAAATCACACCCCAAGAATGGGGGTTTTTAGCCACACATCAAGACTTCAAACTACTGATGCAAAGATTCAACTGTGTACTCAAAGATTCAACTGTGTACTCAAAGATTCAAGTTGTGACACACCAATATCAAAGATTCTTATGTTCACAATACTTTCTACTAATGTATGTTGAAGCTCAATGAAAGTATCTAAATGCCCTTACACAAAGAATGATTCCATATTAACACATAGAGGCTACTCAATTTAAGACCAGGAATCAGATGCAACGCTCATACTCAAAAAGAGGAACACAATGCATGTTTTCACCCATAGGTTTGCCCTTATTTTCCAATCGACTTTCGATTCAGTTTACTCAAGATCAAAAAGGTCTTTTCAAGGCTTGTAATGGGGTTGAGTGTAAAGCTATGGTCATTTAGGCTCAGTGACTTCTTCATCCTCATGAGATGTTATGTTCTCAAAAAGTCCTTTTTCCTTCCCTTGTCACTTTTTCTTCTAGTGCTTCTAAGTCATCCTTTCATTCACTCTCCATGTATTGCTTGGAAACGTAATTCCTTATGCATTTTTATTCAAAATTTATATATATATATATATATATTATTTTATTTTTGGAGGGTTTCCATTTTGTTTTGCAATACCATGGGTTAGAGAGACTTTTTCTTGTACCTCTTGACTTCTCCTTTTCCTTTTCACCACACCCCCAACTTAGACTTTTGGCCTAAGTTGGCTATTCACTAAATCACAACTCTAGAGGATTATAGGTAGTGGGTTAAGTAAGGTCTAGGGTTCATCAAGTTTCTTCCAAAGAAAGGTAAGGCTCAAGGGGTGTTCAAAAGAGTTTCACAAGCTCACGGGTAGGCCACAAAAGAGGTATATGTCAAATTTGGCTCACACTCTTTGAAGTTGCCTAAGATCATATCAAGAGGACACCTTTCTAAATCAATCAGACTAACGGGGTAAATTCTGGGTTTATTCATGCATGGTTCAGAGTAAGCTAATCACAAAAGGCATCGACACTTAAGTCAAACAAGACTACA
>JAJOOO010002363.1:0-30467 GCA_029582685.1 Solanum piurae
TCGAGCCAAAAAATAATCGTTATTAAACAAGCTGAGTCGAATAAAAAATAATTGTTGTTAAACAAGGTGAATCAAGCAAAAAGTAATCGTTGTTAACAAGTTGTTTCGCGGCAAAACTAATTGTTATTAAACAGGCTGAGTCGAGCCCACAACATTTGTTATTTAAAAAACCTGAATCAAGCAAAAATAATTGTTACTAAATAAACTGAATCGAGCCAAAAGTAATCATTATGATACATGATGAATCAAGTAAAAAATAATCGTTATTAAACTAATCGAGTCGAGCAAAAAATAACCGTTATGAAATAAGCTGAATCGAGCCAAAAAATAATCGTTATTAAACAAGCTGAGTCGAATAAAAAATAATTGTTGTTAAACAAGGTGAATCAAGCAAAAAGTAATCGTTGTTAACATGTTGTTTCGCGGCAAAACTAGTTATTAAACAAACTGAGTCGAGCCTACAATATTTGTTATTTAAAAAAGCTGAATCAAGCAAAAACAATTGTTACTAAATAAACTAAATCGAGCCAAAAGTAATCATTATGATACATGATGAATCAAGCAAAAAATAATCGTTATTAAACTAATCGAGTCGAGCAAAAAATAACCATTACAAAATAAACTGAATCGAGCCAAAAAATAATCGTTATTAAACAAGTTGAGTCAAGCCCATAATAATCGTTATCAAACAAGTCGCATCAAGCATAATAATCATTATTAAAAATCGAGTTGAGCCAAAAATAATCAAATGAAACAAGCATAACTTTTCACCGTTGAGAAAAGTCCTCGAGTTGAGTCAAATATAACCGAATGAAACAAAAATAACTTTTTACCGATTAGAAAAGTCCTCGAGTTGAGCCAAAAATAACCGAATAAAACAAGCATAACTTATCACCAATTAGAAAAGTCCTCTTTCATACATCCAAAAGATATTTACACAGAATATCTATGTGATGACTTACAAAATCACTTACATAAGTCAGAACTGAGAGTTTGACGACATTCTTCGAAAATACGCTTAAATTTACTTACACTATCAATCATCAAGTATATATTTTTCTTTTTTAATAAAAAGTAATTCACGTAACTAATCAAATAATGAATATCTATTCTTATGGATCTGAACTTTTGATTAAGAAAACGTCTAATTAAGAAAGAAACAATCTTGTTCCGCTATCCACAACTAACAAAAGTATATTCTTTAGTACCAAATACAATTTTTTTTTTCCTCGACAATTTACAATATTTAGTTTTAATTGTTAAAAATATGTTCCAATTATTCCACCAATAGACCATCTCTCAAAGAACCTCAATTGAACTCTATGAACTTGTTACAAATCGGTTCGGTGTGACAATAATAAAGACAACAAAGCTGGCGTTTTGCCTTAAAATCCAATTCTGTAATAAGTTCTTGCAATTAACGTTGCTTTTCTGTGTTCTTTTCTTGTTAAAACTTCCAAAGACTTCACCTTTTTTGCTTTTTCTTCTACACCCACCATTTTTTTCTTGAAAATCTGCTTTATCTTTGACACCCACATCTTATTTTTATCAATTTCGATGTGGGGTTTTCTTGATTGGTGAAAAAGATTGGAACTTGGCTGTTTTTTTTGGGGGGAGTGATGGGTGGAAGGAAATTTTTGAAGTCTTTACAAGCAGTGGTAGCTCATGGATTGCTGTTTTGTTTTACTCTGCTTCTTGTTCTCAAGCTTGATCGAGCCCTTCATTATTCTTGGTGGTTTGTGTTTCTCTACTTTAATTTTGGGATTTTTTTTCCCCAGAATTTGGGATTTTTTGGGTTTTTTGGTATCTGATTGAGGAAGTTTTTGACAATTAATGAGCATATATGGTAACAATATGTGGATAAAGTGAAAGTCTTTTTTGTATGAATTTCTCAAAATGATATCTTTGTTGAGATTAGTCTTGTTATTTAGTACTTTGAACATATGATGTTCTAGTTTGTAACTTGGAAGCATGATTGGAAATTAAAATTGGAATGCTGCCTTTTGGATCATTGTTGAGCTTGAAAAAGGTGGAAACTTTAGGATTTTGGATGATGTGGTTACCCTAAAATTGTTAATAAGATTGTTGTTGAGTTTGAAAAAGGTGGAAACTTTAGGATTTTGGATGATGTGTGTACCCTAAAATTGTTAATAGGATTGTTGTTGAGCTTGAAAAAGGTGGAAACTTTAGGATTTTGGATAATGTGCTTATTATAAAATTGTTAGTCACTCATATATGAAGAGGTGTATTACCACCTAGACATTTGTGAAAATTGTTTTGGTTTTTGGGGAATTCCGAGTGTTTTGTTAGACGATGTAAAAACAGCATGAGTGAGAGGAAGATTGGTTCAAGTCTTACTGACAAATTGGCTCCTTGCTCGTTGGCGTTCATTCTTTACTATATGTAGAGCCTGTTTGAATTTGTGAAGGTAGATTTAACACAGAAGAATATCTTTGCTAAGAAAATTGATGAAAATCTTTAGGGACAAAAAGAAGGATTCACATGATATTCATTGACTTGCAAAAATAATATGTAAATTTCAAGAGAATCTTATTGGTGGGTACTTGAATGATAAAATAAATGAAGATGCAGCACATAAAATTAAAACAGGATGGCTGAAATGGAGGAGTATTCCACTGCAGGGTGTCTTTTCTTTGGTGTGTATTACTATCTGTTTCTGCATTTGTTTTGTATCTTGCTATTTTTCTGGTTACTTACAATCTTGCATCGGATACTTTCTTTTGAGCCGAGGTTCTACCTCACAAAGGTAGGGTAAAGGTTTGTGTACATCCTACCCTCCCCAGACTCCACTTGTGTTATTACACTCGGTATGTTGGTGGTGAAAGTAAGGTTGTCTTTCTTCCAATTTTGTGTCTTTCCCCTTCTGGTATAAGTATTCTAATTGTTGGAAGTGAAATATGCCAGAGCATGCACATGTGTGTATTGAGAGAAAGAAAAAGGTTTCCAAGAAATATAAACACTGGTTACTAAAGCCTTTGTACTCATGTTTTCTGCATTATAATTAGACCATTTGCAGTCTACAGGGACTTGAGTTTCTAAGTATTGCCGTATATTTCTTTTCTCCGTTTATTTTACAAGATAATTGAGAACATTGAAACCCCTACTCTCTTAAACAGTATGATTTGTGATTACAGTTGGTTTTCACAGTTGGTTCATTTTTGCAGGGTTGTTTTCGTTCCACTTTGGTTGTTTCATGTGGTTGTAGCAAGGGGTAGATTCTCATTACCTGCTCCATCAATGCCTCATGATCGACATGTATGACACATTAACATTTCTGATTTTAGATTCAATGTTTCATGTACCAGTCATTGCTGTTTGTATATTTTCAAAAAGCTATATAGTGACATAAGCACATATTCCTTCATGAACAGTGGGCACCATTTCATGCTGTCATGGCGACACCGCTGCTTGTTGCTTTTGAACTACTTCTTTGTATTCATCTCGACAGCACCTATGGTAAACAAGAAATTTCCTTAGAACATCATTATCTGATACATTTATAACCAACTGCTTACTGCCTTCTTGCTGATTCGTAATGTTGTTCACTCACGTCTAGTTACTAGAGGCAGTTTCACTAGACTTGCAACTCTACCTTAACCTTTTGTGTTATGACCTTTAAGCTATTGCTTACCTTTCAGTGCCTTGATTGTGCAAAATCTTAATTTCATCTGTTTAAATCTTGTATCATTTCTTTCTCTCTTTAAATTGGATATGCAATGCTAGTTCATATAAGCAAAGCCACTTATTTGTGAACTGTGGATAATGCAGCTGTAAGTTTGAAGATTGTGTTCTTTCCCCTGCTTGCACTTGAAATTGCTATCTTGGTTGATAATGTTAGGTAAGATACTTTTCCTGCCAAGAAATGCTGAACTTTTAATCCATCTGGTGGCAGTTGAAATATTTTTGGGGAGGCATAATACATAAACATACACTCAAACTTGGCCTCAGTTGACAAGTAAGCACTCCAACTTTGAGGAGTGCACATCTAGACACCTCAACTTGGTCTCAACTGGCAACTAAACACTCCAACTTGTCCCCAGTGTGTCTCATAGACACCAGACGCTGATGTGGCACATAAACTTTGGGAGGTGTCTAGATGACCATTCTTTAAGTTGGAATGTGCAACTGATATAGTGGAGAAGAGTTGAGGTTTCTAGATGTGCATACTCAAAGTTGGAGTGTTTATTTTCCATTTGAGGCCAAGTTTGAGTGTTTGTGTTTATGTATTATGCCATTTTGGAATAAAGAGATATGAGATAAGATGTCCAAACATATATTTTTTGCAGTACTTCAAAGCATGCAAATTATTGGTCTTGGTTTGGGATGTTTATCTAATTCCTGTTAAACTTCTCCCCATGCTCAGAATGTGCAGGGCGCTGATGCCTGGAGATGAAGATAGCATGAGTGATGAGGCTATATGGGAGACCCTTCCTGTAAGTAAAGATCTCCCATTCATTTTAAGAAACCACAGTTAGCAATCATGTCATTCCTGTAGCTTATCTACTAGGAAGAATCTAATATTAATTGCCTATTATACCTTTAAGATTGACTAACTTAGGAACCTTATTTCTTCACTTGCATAAATCTGTAAACAAAAGAGCATAGATGTTATTTTACGGGGTTTCAAAGGAAGTGCACTCTTAAATTCTGGATTTTTTGTGAGGTTGACTGCTCTCTCCTCACCAGTGAAAATAAGGTTCAAAAATAGTCTATGTTGAGGAGTTACATATCAGGAATAAACAGTTCAATTGCATCTTTTAACCAGCTTTTTAGATACTTTTTTCAGCTATATGCAGTCTGGTGTTATGTGCCTTAAATTCATATGCTTTCTGTTGTACCCTATTGATGTGAAAGCTATTTGAAACCGTGATTGATTGGTACATGCAGTTTGCGCTAATATGTGCACATTGGTAGTTTCTAAAAGTCATCTTGTCATTATGTCTCAGCACTTCTGGGTTGCAATCGCTATGGTCTTCTTCATAGCAGCTACAGCATTTACTCTTCTGAAGATTTGTGGTAATTATTTGACTCTCTTTCTGTACTGGTCATTGAATTCGTGTGGCTAAATGCTCCATTTGCTTCTTCTCATTTTATTTTATATCTGTATGTTCTTGTCAGTTTATATCTGTAGCAACTTCAAAATAATAAACATTTTTGGAAATGGCAAGCAAAAGAAAGATTATGCTTTTACTAAGAGATCAAGAGTTTGGTCTACTGGTGCAAATTATGTCAATGTTTATTCTTCTAGAGTTGCAGGCCTGTTAGTTTATTAAAGCCTCAAGTCATCCATCAAGTAACCAGTACGAGGGTACTTTTTTCCCTGTTTGTATCTATAGGTGTTTCTCTATTGAGAAATAAATCCTAGCTGTTTAAAGCAATAAATTAACTCAATTTGTTCTCCAATTAAGGATCAGTATCTGTTTACCGTTGTTTTAGTTGCTCGATAGGTGGCCATAACATGGAAATTCTACAGCTGTATCATAATTTAGCTATAGCATTTTGACAGTGGCTTCTTGCAGTGTAGGAGCTAAAATCATTATTTCCCTATTTCTGCTTTATTTAAAGAACAAAAAATTACAAATATTTTCTTTGTGGTAGTACTGTTAGAAACATAGTGATCCATACATTAACCTGGCCTTATTGGTTTTTCTACCTTATCATTCATTCATCAAATTATGGTTTCATGTTCGTTTGCTGTGAATTGCAGGAGATGTTGCTGCTCTTGGGTGGTGGGATTTATTCATTAACTACGGGTACAAAAAAGTTCCCATTTATCCTGCATGATTGGCGATTGTGCTTAATTGCTTGCTAAACCTGTATCATACTTGGCATTCAGTGTCGCAGAATGCTTTGCCTTTCTTATCTGCACGAAATGGTACAACCCTGCAATCCACGGACAGTCAAGTCTACGTACACCCAGCTCTTCTATAACAAGCATGCGATCTCTTAACTGGAACAGTGGATTTCTTGCATCTGTGGATGAAGATGATCAGCATAGTGGAATATGCAATTTGCAGGATATTGGTGGTCATGTGATGAAAATTCCTCTTGTTTGTTTCCAGATATTGCTTTTTATGCGCTTAGCGGTATGAACACTCTAAGAACTAAGAAGTTTTTCTTTCAATTTTCCAATTAGTAAATTAGGTGTGCAACTAACACATTTTGATTACAGGGGACCCCACCAAGTGCTAGATTTATCCCAATTCCTGTTCTGTTTATTCCTCTTTTCCTACTTCAAGGAGCTGGTCTTTTATTCTCTGTTTATAGACTTGTGGAGACTGTTATTCTTCTGGTAGATGGTGAAGGTGGTGTTAGAAGCTATTTTAGGATGTCTTCTGTTATTCGTGATTCTTTCAGTTGCATGCGTCACGGGTCAAGGTAATGATAACAAGGTGAAACTGTACAATTTCTGACCCTTCCCAGCATTGTTTATGTTTTTACTCATTCCACGTGCTCATCTCTTGTGTTGACCATATTGATACAGGTTGTTAGGTTGGTGGTCAATTGATGAAGATAGCCGAGAGGAACAAGCTCGTCTATATTATGCAGGGACATCTGGGTCAGTGTCTGTCAATTCTTGAAGTTTTTGCATTTCTGTCCAGTACCTTGAGGGTCATCACGTTCACGTGTATTAGATTGCCTTTTTTTGTGTGTGGGGGTGTGTGTGTTGGGGGGGGGGGTTGGCGTCTTTGTAGAAGCTATAGTGCAAATTTACTGCTACTACAACAACATACACAACATAGTTGGGGAGGGTAGCGTGTAAGCAAACCTCACCCCTACCTTGTCAGGTAGAGTGGCTGTTTCCAATAGACCCTCGGCTCAAAGAAAGAAAAAACACAACATTTATGAAGACATAAGCAGTAACAATAGCAGGATGATAAGAAACTAGAAGCATACGAGAGAACAAGTAGTAGTAGAGAACTAAGAGGGAGAAATACAGAAATAGTATAATAATACCAATACTACTAGCTGGAGAGACCAGACACGAAACTATTTACTACTGGCCTTCTACCCAAATCCTCGACCTCTACACCCTCCTATCAAGGAAAAATTTGTTGTTACAGAATAATTAATATTGGAAATACCACTATGACACTGTTGCAGCCTGTTACTGGCTCGGAGAGATTCACTTAATCATTAAACCAGATTCTTGGAACAAGGAATGTTAATCTTGGCAAAACAGTCGCATATCAAACAAGAGCTTGATGAATGAAAATTACTGATGAACAAAAAAAAATCTTAACCTTTCAAAAGCAATTAGATATTTCCATGGAAAATGGATTGAAATTCATGGGTAAGTATAAATACTGTAAAAGCAGGACTATTAGTCAATAAAAAGATTCTACAAATTACATATTGCTTATACGACTTTTGTACACTTGAAGTTGCACATGCAGTGTTTACTTAAACTTCCACTGATTTATCTTCACGGCGTCTTCTGATTGTTATTTTAGGTACAATACTTTCTCACCTGATACTGTAAAGCAAATGCCTAGAGTGAAGCTTGCTGAAGAGGTCGTGTCTTTTTTTCTTATTGCCTCTTTCTTCGTTTCCTTTAGTGCTCTCACTGAGCTGGTTAGCTTGACTGTTAATATCTCAGATATGGAGACTACAAGCAGCACTTTGTGAGCAATCAGATATCACACAATCAAAACAGGAAAAGTTCGAAAGACTTCAAAATGTAAGATTACATCAAAATACTGTTAATAACTAATTGATGCATTATATTATCACGAGAATATCTAGCGTGCGTTTAACAAATATGTGATCTGTTTGAAACAAGGAATTAACTTGTGTTACCTTAGTATTTGTAAATATTGTTTCTCGTCCTTGCTAATTCTTCATGAGTGGAATTTACTGTGTAATCGGTGCTGGTATCTACCGAGCCACTTACATGTGGATCCTTTTGGCAGGAAAAAATTCTATGTAGAATTTGCTTTGAGGAACATATAAATATTCTCCTCCTTCCTTGTAGGCATCACATCCTCTGCAGGTATTACCACTCGTTTTCTGCAGTCGTATTTACATTCTTTCTATGATTTACAATATCCGATAAATATACTGTTTAAAGCAGTTCCCATATTTTGAAGGCATGTCTTTCCTTGCAAGCTAGATTCGAAAGAAAAATAACGTTTCGTTTCCTTTCTTGCATATCTAAATCTTATTATTGTAACTGATCATTCTTTTTCAGTACCTGTTGTGACAAATGCAAGAGGTGTCCCATCTGCCGTATGTTTATAGAAGAACGTTTACTTGTAAATGATGTGTAGTTACACTATCGACAAAGAAACTTAGTTTCCCCCGAGCTTTTCCTTTTGATCAGACGAACAAGTTAGATGGTGAATGCGGTTTTATTGAGTCATGTCACCACAAGTACATTGTTTTATCTGATTTCATGTGTATTCGTCTGAATCGAGTTGTGTCTGTCTTGTGAACTGTGTATATCATCCACAAGATTATTGTAATTCTGGCAATAGATTCTATAAAGCAATTGTTATACCAGCTCTGTGCATATTTTCTCTGATCTATCAAATGTGTTATGGCATTTGACATTTTTACCAATTGTAATCTGAAGTTGGAAAATATGCACAGAATATTTGGTATGAAGGAAAATGTTTTCCTTCATACCATTTTACAGTATCGTTATCTCATACAACTCCTCGTTCAATTCTTTTGAATTCATAGGATCTTATAAATAGTTTGATTGAAGAGTTATACCTATTTAGTCATGTTTTATATTCCCATTGAAGTTATGTTCATTTGGCATGAGTGGCCTCGCGCTCTTACTTGATGTCCTATAGCCGGTGAGTCCTTTGAATCATAGGAATGACAAAATCAGTAGATATCGAGCTTTATTATTATTGTTTTTTTTTTTGCATCAATACAAAGGAAAATGACAAATATTACATCAAAATAAGGTCAAATATTCCAATAAAAATTAGGGAAAATGCATATAAAAGTTCACTCAATGAAAATAGAGAGAGAAAAAAGTTGTCCTTCACACGACTCAGCAATACAATAAAGACGAATTTTATGAGGCTTTCTCGATCAACAAATAGATGAATTGAAATAGCACAAATTGCAAACAAGTTCTAATTAGTAGACATTTTGAGCATTTCATCCATCTTTAAAAGGAAATCATTGAAACACTCATTCATAGTGCAAAAGGACTCATTTGGGTACAAATCACAAACTTCAAGGTCTTTTTTGCCATCAATTGAAAATCCAATTTGACTGCCCTTTATGAAAATTTCATGTGTCAAAGATGCAACTACACTTCTAGGGATTATTTTCTCTGCAAATTAAAGATAACACATTAAAAATTAATATAATCTATTGAAAATTATGATTTAAAAAAATACACTAGTTGTGATGCAATTTGCAAATATTCTTTCCACTCTAAAATTTTATTTTTTCATATAGTTAAAAAAAATATTTTTGATTTTCGTAAAATGAATCATTTCATTCTCCAAAGTTGCATAAGTAGTGACCTATACGAAGAGGTATACGTTGTACACTTCTTTGGAAAAATAGCCAAAAAAAAAGTGGCTATTTTTCAATTACAAGTAAAAAAAAATGTATATTGTGGATTTTATGGTTCAGGCCTTTGTTTCCTACATGAATCCAGTGAAATTTAATCACTTTTCATATTTAAAACAAAGTACCAAGAATTAAATGGTAGGACCATGTGCACGTTAACGATAATGCTTTGTAGCGATATTAGTGTCATATAAAATGAAACGGAAATAATATATTTATACCTGCAGCAATAGCTAATAGGACATCCTCAGTGATTGCAACTCTTGGTAATATTTTCCCAATTTTATTTTCCCAAAGATTAGCAATTTCCTTCATATTAAGGAAATTACATTTTGGTCGAAAATGTACACATTTATTCAATGTTCTTTTGTCTTCTGCTGCTTTTATAGTGAATTTTCCAATATCAGCACCAGCCACAAAATAAGCTGCATTTATTTTTTTTAAAACTAAAGAAATTAATTCTGAAAAATAGAAATAAAAATTAGTGAATATAAAACAATTATATTGTCCAAGGAAAGTCAATTATTACTCATTTGTAGGAAAATAACATTGTAGGCTAATTTTCTTTTTCTTTACGTGTATATACCCATTATATATTGAATTCACTTAACTTCTTCGTCTATATTTTACTTTTTGTATTTTTGGTTTTGTATAAAAACATATATCAACACATAAACACTACAAAAGAAATATGAATAATCGTTGGACAATTTCTATCGGTAAACAACAAAAAATTGTAGCTAATCTATCTATTAGTTATAAAAGGAATTTTAAAAGAAAAGAAACAGGAAAAGAAGTTTATTGAAAATAATTTTTTTATCAGGAAAATAAAGTGTGTTTATTAAGAAAACGATATCTTTGATCTAACTAAGTAACAAAATAAGGTATATTTGACCAAATTAAATTTCTGGCTCTGTCACTGATAGACACACATATATCAACATACAAACATTTCAAAAGAACCATGACTTATCGACATTTCTATCGCTAAACAACAAAAAAATATCACTAATCCTATTTAACGACAGATTATCAAAAAAATTTGTTTACCTTTGACATTGCCATCACCATAAATTTGGAAATGATCAAGAGGAGGAAGAACATGAGAAGGATGTTTATTGTCATAATATGGCCAAGAAGCAATTGAATTGCAACAAATATAAGTATAAGGTATTTTCATTTCCTCTATAAATCTTCTAATTTTTCTCTTTTGTTTATACATATTTAGCCCTGGCTCCACTGGATTTGACCTGTCCACTTCATGTCCAAACTCTGATGGCAAAAATCTCTTAAAAAAAATAAAATCATCACGACGTTATCTGTTATAACATGTTAAAATTTACTGATAATAAAACAAGATCATCAATACATATATATATGTCATTGTCATTGTTACTTTAATAAGATCATAACTACTGACAAGGTTCTGTAGTCAAAGTAATTTCGTCACTTTTGTGTATTTATTGGATGGTAACTCTTTTGGAAGTTCCTTAGGGACCGATTACTCTGCATAGACTGGCTGAATGGAGAAATCATTCACCGACAGATTTTCACGTGAATTTTTGTTACTCATCATGTCAACATTCTCACTTCTGATATCTCTTAGTCACAAAACCCTAGTACTTGAATCCGCCTTTGGTCTTGCATTTATCTTTTTTTAAACAATTGATTTATGAGCTGGACATTTACATTTATAAAATCTACGAAACGTTCACATCTTTCTTCTCCGATTCTTTTACACTATCAGTGTATATGTCATGTCTTTGCACATAGATGAATTAAGGTTGGTTCAGTTGAATCCACTTTTCGACTCGAAGTATAGTACAAATATGTAACAAAAAAATGAATATATACATATACCTATATAAGATCATAAGTCATTCTAAATTCGTTGACTCTAGATCCCGAATCCGCCTAATTTTACTAGGAAAAAAATTACCTTAATAGTTCCAACAACTTTCATGGCTTGAACAAGGACAAGTTGATCAAGTATACTTTCACCACCAACAACTGATATTACAATATCAATCTCATGCTTTCTTAGCATATGCTCCATGAATTTTTGGTCATTTATAACACCCTATTAAAAAAAACATTATAAAATAAGATTTTTGAGTGAGTCCATAGAAAAATTATTGCTAATTGATCGAAGTGAAACAAAAATATTCTGATAAAGGACATTCTAGATAATATCATCATGACTTTGAAAGTCAAGTCTGCATTTTTCTTATTGTTCCTATTTCTCGATCCACTCAAAAAAGTGAAAATTAAATAACAAAGAATATGAGTGTAACATATTTACGTGCAATATTATGGCCCCTTTATCTTCGAATTCTTTGATAATTTTGATCTTAGGATGAAAATTATCTGAAAATGATCTAATAAGAATATATGTTCTTCTATTAGCATCAAGACTTGCTTGTGTTATAAATTGTCCGATGAATCCCGTCGCTCCGACGATCAGAATCCGGCCACCTTTTCCGGCAGATCCATTAGAAACTAATAATGGTGAAGACATTTTTTCTTAATTTTCTCAAAAAATATATATTATTGCAAGAAACTAGAGAAAAAGAAAGAACTTTTAAAGGTTTTTCAATTGGTTTGGATGTAATGGTTATGTACTAATAACATGTGAAGAAAATGGTCTAATTTTGACTTCTCAACTACCCTTCTAATTTTTTATTTTTTTTGGGTTATTTATTTTTAATACAATGTTGACACGTAGGTAGATTTTTATAAATTAGGGAAAAAACCTCAAAGATGTCATCGAATTTGGGAAAAAGACTTATCTATGCTATCCGTTAAAAGTTTGACTCATCTATATCATTCCAGTTAACAAACAATGGAATAGATGAACCTTTCTCAAACAAAATTAGCGTAAATAAGCCAAACTTTTAACGAATGACAAATAAAAATTCTCTCAAATTCAATGACATATTTGAGTCTTTTTCCTATAATTTATATTAAGAAAAAAATTGATTGACTGATAGGTCAAAGTAAAAAGACCCCCACAAATAAGAATAATAAAAGAGAAAGTGGAAGCAATAAGTCAACTATTTTACCTTAATAAAGAAAGATGCATATTTTTTAAACTCTATTATACAGTATATGTCATTATCTTTAGAGTTATAGTCAAGTACTAGGATATTCATGTGACTTGTGTCACATTAGCTGTGGAATTTTGTGTGTATTATTTGAAGTAGTCCCACTTTTGATGAGGGTAAAGAGTTCCCTCAAAAAGCGATTCCGGGCTCAAACCGAGACCTCAAGTACACTCCATGACTCAAACCCAAAAGCTCTAGATAAAAGAAAAGCACAATTACTTGTGTAGATGTAGGGTAATTTGTGACTATAATACAGCAAACAACTAGCCCAAACAAATTGGAGTCGACTATATGAATCCTCCGGTTCTTCGTTTAAGTTTCATTTGTATCATCAAAATTTGTTAAATTTGTAACTACACTAAAAGAAAAACTACTGACATGAAACTCAAAATTGTATAAGACCTAAAACTGAGAGCACCCCATGGGTTTTTTAAGACAATGGGAACCAAGAAGATCACAAGGCCTCCTTGATGTTGAAGGTTCTTGATATGTCCCTGGCATAGTCATATTGGTTCAGTTCTACAAGCATCTTCTTCAATCGACGAGCAAATTTAGACGTATCTATCTCTCCACTGCTTGATGAGTGCTTCTTTTCGAGCACCCTGGCAAGTGAGAGCAAGTAATCCACCAATGGTCGTAGCTTTGGACTACACAGGTTAAAGAACACATCATTAGCAAGCAGAATTGAAAACTTTGATGAGAAAGAGAAACGGGATGAAATAGAATGAATATTTAAAAGGGCCTAAACATTTTCTCCATGAAAAAGGAACCACGTAAATCAGATATTTATAAACCAAGCTGATCGTGATGGTGGTGCAACAAGTTTGCTTCAAGGAATATGAACTTCCAAAAGTCGGATTACAAAACCCATACTTAACTACAGAAAAAAGTTGGATTCCAAAACCCATACTTATCTATCGGTAAAAATGTGAACTTCCAAACCAAGAAAGCTAGAGTACGTAACTCCATTTGCTGTTTCCTTTTCTTCTTCTTTTTGGGTTGGGGGGGGGGGGGAGGGGGAACGTAAGGTATCACAATTTTTTCTATTTCCTTTTAACCTTTCTACTACTCATATCCCACCCCAACAAATATATGACAAGTTAGCATGTAGAGATGAAGCCAAAAATATTGCTCTGACGGCAAGTAGGGATCTAAAGATGGAATTTTCTCAAAGTAACTAGAGAGAACATGGAATGCCAACTAAAATATCGTACTCAAATTAACTGTACCTGCAGTCTCCTGTGGCTTTGGGGCCAGCCCAGACACCATGTAGTGAAGTGACAACTCTTTCAGTTCTTGTTACAGCATCATGAATGTTTGACTGAATGCTTCGAAGATGAGGAAGAATCTTTCCACTTAAGAGTTGATCAAGAACCAGCTCTTCCAGGACAGGCATGGCAAAAATCTCATGGAACAAGCATATGTTCCTGATCAAACGAACAGACATGCCAAACCTATAAGCAGCAACTCGTGCTGCATCAGGTACAGCCCTCATAACAAGGGTGTCCCAAGTTGGGACCTGCAAAAGCAGTTCAGAAGATAAAAATGAGCAATCCAGTTTAAACTAAACAAGCATACAAAGATGGGTAGGAGCATTTACCTATAGTACTAACTAAAAAAGGACATTAAAGAAGTATTAAATCCATTGGAGCCTCTTATCCTTTTTCACATCATAAACCTCTGACTTCACTACCAACAAAATAAAGATGAAGTCCCAATCCTGCTCCACTTCACTATTTCTAATCTGTTCACACTTTGCTAGGAAAACTTATTCCCAGTAGTTGTTTCACTTGGATGATTAGAAACCTAAACTTAAAAATAATATTATATTCTGTCTTAAAAATTATTCTCACAATTTGGGCCTCCGGAGATAAGAACAAACCTTCAAATTAGCCACAGCATCAGCTAGACGATCACGAAGTACAGCAATCAGATTGCTGAGGGCTGAGCCAGAAAAGGGGCCATATCTCAACACCAATCGCATGGCAGAGACAGCACACACTGTTTCACTGGTGCTAAGCATATCCCAGCAATTAGCTAACTGGTTATGAAGAATGGGTATTGCAAGCTTCTCCACCAACTGAGGAATAAGATTGACATCAGTATCATCAGCACTTATTTCAGTTTCACCTTCTGGGGGAATTCCATAACTGAATAGAGAATTGTGCCTGGAATAACACAAAATTTAGTTGGCAAGAGAATTGAATCTCAAGGAATAAGTAATATGAACACATGGAAGATTAAACGAAGCATTTATGTCTAGTTTCCTGTATGATTGGTTGGCCAGGTAAACATTCCTGGCAAATACTTTGTCAATTCAAACAAATTTATATTGCAAAAATCATCAAGAATTCTATTATCAGTATTGGCAAGTACACATTTCTTTGGCCCTAAGTGACTATAGTATAAAGCCACAAAGCTCCTATCCTCAAAAGGAAGGACCAATCTTGGAAAGGAAAGGGTTGAGGTCATAATCCTTGAAAATAATTGATTAGAACTAGTTGAGTGCACGTACCAGTTCATATCCATAAAATCTGTGTTTTCATGCAGTGGATCCCACTTCAGAAGCTCTAGTCTCACATAGGGTGAAAAAATAACAGGTATACTAAGTGACATATACGCATCACGATAGCTTGAGGCATAATCTTTCTTCCATCTGTCAAACTTTTCAACAACCACAGACAGTTGAGAGTATTCCTCATGTGCATCACCAAAAATTTGCTCGGAAACCTGAAGCAATTGATCACGGTTTGATTGATATGCCGTACTCTCAGAGTCACTTTCGTCGGTGCTAGATTCTCCTTCTATTTTCTGATAAGAGCTATCACATTTTATAGCTGACATTCTTTTAACATCACTTTTCACTCTCCTTCGTTTCCGAGCCTCTGCCCTTCTTGTTGTATCCATCCGTTTTTGCAGATTCTTATCTCTACCAAATTCATCTAGCTCTACAGGTAAGTCTCCTCCTTTCCTCATTGCTGCTGTTGAAGTCTGAGCAGCAGCTGTGGCAGCTTCTACTGTTGCTGCATTGCTCCCACCTCTACTTAGAACTTGTCTTGCAGCACTTACAGCAGCTTCAAGTTCCTTCATTTCATCATCATTATCAGCAGCTCTCCTTTCTAAGATGGCGGCTGCTTGTTCTTCATGAAGTTTCTGCATCTGGTCTTCAAGTTCCTCAATGTAAGGACCTTTATCCTGTAAGGATTTAGATACCCATAATAGTTAGCACACAGGATCAAGTTCTCCTGGACAACTCAAAAAAAAACTTTCTGCAAAAACTCAAAATTCGAGCTTTACAAACTCAGATTTTCAAAATGTCAAACAAACAGACCCTAGTTTTTTTTATTTTCAAAATGTCTAACGGTTCCCCTAGGTTCTTTGACCCTATAATCCTACCAAAAAGTCTAACTTCAGACAGTTCAAAAGTCCACTACTTTTCACCTAAACATGGTACAATACTGTATAAGTGGCCACGAAAGAGAGAAACAGTAATCGGCAAGTTACTAATCGCCACAGCTGGCATAAGAAAGTTCAGTCGACTGGAACAACCTAAACGAAAGTGAAAAGGAAGTACTAATGAACTAAGCTATGAGTTTCGGTGAATGTTCTTCTGCTTCACTATTGTACAATACTTACGATAGATTATGACTCGTTTCCTATTGTACAAGGAAGGCATCGGGTGCCAGTCACGGCTTGTTTAGAAAACGGGTCATGACATCATTGACCCAAGACACGTGCTTTATGCCTTGGCACACTTCATAGAAGAGTTGCTTAAGTAAGCCAAAGCACCCAAACTGCACTACACCTAGTTTAAGGGCTTAAGCATGCGTCAAGCTATGTCTTAACACTAAATAACTAAATGGATCCTAAAAATGGATCAAACTCTGCAGGATCCACCTAATAGACCGATTTCTAGAAGAGCAACTGTGCTTGTCACCCTACCCAGTAACTGAAATTATTTCACAACTACAAGTGCAACTGTGCTTGTCACCCTTCTAGGTCATCTTTTCTCAATTTAATTCCTCCTAAAACTAAGATAATGAATGACCGTTGAGCTCGTATCACAAGTACTGCAACAGCAGCGCCAGAATATATATGGAAATACATAATATGCCGCTCATAAATCAGAAAATCATACCTGCAAAAGCGCACATATAACAGAAACAAAGTCGCGAAGCTTTTGCATAAACATGTACTTCTCACCAGCAGCAGACAAAGAATTTTCCAGCGTAGTGACTTTCGACAATGAGGCAGATAAATTTTCTTCAGTCTTATGCAATGATGTCACAGTTCGGCCATGAGATTCCTGACAGAAAATAAAAAAATAATACAGTTAGTCTATGTATCCATTATAATAACTTTAGAATGCAACACATGCTATTAAACAACAACAACACCTACAACCCAGTGAAATCCCACTAAGTGGGGTATGGCGAAGGTATAGCGTGCACAGACCCTATCACTACCTCGTGGAGATAGAGAGGCTGTTTGCGAAAGAACCACGGCTCAAGAGAGTTAGTTACTACAAAACATATGGAGGAACTGTGCACATACACATGCTTAAGTGCACAGTTTACACTGTATTTCTGCGAGCAATATTAAAAGTTCTAAAGTTCTCATGAAAACACTAAAAGATGGTCAAATAATGCACCATATATTTTAAAAATAGGGAAAAGAAGATATCATAAATGCAATTTCCAACATGACATAAAATTGCCCATATGTGCATCCCTCCTTTTCAAAACTACATCTATCACTTCCAGAGTTCCAGTATCCATTCCTAAAGCCAGTGCGCTAATTAAAGGGCACCATATTTCCGTGAACATAATCCAGACTATCAATGGTTTTCTGTACAATTACCACAAACTGTTTCAAAGTCTTACAATCATGAAAAACCCACTGAAATAAATGGAAACTGAAGGGCTCATGATCCAAAACAGACTATATTTAGCCAAGACAGAGGAAAGACGACAAATGACCGCACAGGATATGAACAGCATCACACAACAAAAGCTAGCCTCAGGAGAGTACCAATCTAGCATTTTATTAACTATGACCAATGCTTTCATGGTTAGTCAACAGAATGTTAGGAAAGAGAAAAATGTTTTTGCAGAAACCTTCTTTCTGCCCTCAAGAGATCATGACATAAAAGATCCACAAACTCCATTTTATCAAATGTCTTGAACCATTGCTAAACATCAGAATTGGAATTCATAAAAACACATAAGAGCTTGTGGTTTATTCTTCACTAATGAACTTCTCAAGCATAGTCAATTTCAAGCTAGGATAAAGGAAAATGGTTGCAGGCAGCATAAAATACTCAACTATGATAAATCCTCTGAATATTGAAAAAAGAACATTTTTTTTAAAAGGACTAGTATGCAGCCAACTCCAATTAGTCTGAGATTGAGGCATAGTCAATTGATTGGCCTAGTGATTATTCAGATAAAAAAAAAAATCTAGCAGGCTGGATATGTTGATCAGTGAAAATAAAAGTGTCAATAAAATGCATTTAGACTAGAGCTAACACTTACTTTGAGTCTTCCCATACTCTCATATAAGGCTTTCTTAGCAACCTCAGCCTTCTTAGAAATTGATAATGCATCCAAACTGGGCAAGCCTCCAACCACTCCTCCTCCAATAGTAGGACCATCAGAAACATCAATACTTTGTACTGAGGAATATACACTAGCTCCTACAGCTGAACTTCCGAAATTTGCCTTCTGAACATTCTGAACTGCAGCTGCACTGCTTACAACACTACTCATCACCCCTCTATTAGACCCATCATCCAACCTTTTTCCTAACCCCTTTCTAACCTGCTCTTCCTCCCACATTTTGTCCTCCTCATCTTCCTCATCATCATCGCTACGAAATCCACCATCTTTCTGCAGTGCCTTATCCTCAAAATCCTCAAACACACCCCTTCTCCCACTACCAATCTTCTCCCCATAGAACCCAATTCTCTGCTGAAACTCCGGCTCCTCGTCACTCAACCCCTCAGCTTCACCATGATTACCCCCTTCATCCAATGCTATAAAATCCTGAGCCGCAGGCCGAGCTTGACGTAGCCTCTCCCTCTTAGCCCTTATTGCATCAATAGTCATCTTATCAGGTATTACTGACCCAACATCATCCTTCTTCCTCGAATCCTTCTCCAATGCCATTGAACCCAACCTATTAACAGTACCACCAAATTGATCAACATCCATTTCGTCATCTTCACTCTCTTGCCCATTTTGCTGAGTTTGGGCACTCACACTGAATGGTGGTTTCACAAGCCCTTTCAAGACTATAACTGGTTCAACGGGCCGGGGCCGGGGCTCTGGTTTGGGTTGAGCAGAGCGAGAACCAACTAAGGTTCTGGTGTTCTTCTGGAGCTCAAGGAGTGCTTCCTTGGTGTAAGTACCAGCTTGAGGCTGTACATTGGAGGTGAATGAAGGAGGTTTAGGGGTAATTCGGTCTTTTCCAGAAGTAAGCTTGTGCGCAGAAGATGACGAAGAGGGTTTCGTGATTCGTGAAGAAGTGGATGAGGGTTTGGAGGACGGACGAACGAAGGGAGTATCGTCGGAATCTTCGTCGTCGGCGAAACTAAGTAGACTTTTCTTTTTGGGTTTGGTGGCGGAAGCGGTGGTTGTAGGTTTAGCGGCGGTGCCGTTGGTGGTCTTGGCGGAGGTTTCATCATCGTCTCCGTCGTCGCCGGCACGACGGCGGAAGTTTCGGGATTTGGCGGACATGATTTGGCGCCGGAGACGGGTTTTTCACGGTGGAGCGAAGAACGTGGAATGAATGAAGAACAAAAAGATGAAATGGGTAATTTAGGAGAGGAGAGAGGGGTAGAAAAGGTATTTTCTTGCACCTATTAAATACGTATATTTTATTTTAATTAATCGAAATTGCACACTTCTTATTCTTAACAAATGAGAAGTTTTTATATAATCCATGATCAAACATTAGCTTAATTAAAATTTACTTTTGTACTTTATATTAATTACTCGATAGGTAGCAATTTCAGCATAAAAGACATTCTACATGCTCATTCAATATGAACAAGCACTACCCGTCTTCAGATTGAAAATCAATCAAAAGCCAAAAAGCCTTTTGGATCGAAAAAATCACACTCAATATCTTAAATTCAACCCTATCTCAAACGTTACAAGATGAATAAGTTAATTATTGATAAAAATAATTTGATTAAAGTGACCTATAAGCAAGAGTTTTCATTTTAAAAATGAATAATGGTGTACCTTAATAAGTTTCACTTTGCTTTACTACAAGGCAATTAAGTTGGAGTACTTTCAAAAAATTTAATAAGAAATATTTATAAAATTAAATTAAAAAGTAGATACTACTCAAGGAAAAACATGTAATCAATACTAATAGGTTAAAATTGTTATAAGAAACAAAAATGAAAAATATAATGTGTAAAGTACAAAAATAAAATAAAATGTTGTGCCTCTAAAATTTCAAACAACTCATTGTATAATTTTTTTCTTAAATCTTTTATTTAGACAAAATTATTTTACTTATTATATATCATATAATACATAAATTTTTTATAGCTTATATATACACTTTAATTATATAAAATTTAATATTTACATAACTCATCTCCAAACCAATTATAGTGACGCCACCGAGAAGTGGACTTGGCTCTTGCGGTCTTTTGTTGTCAGTGTTTAGTCGTCACAGCATCCAAATGAAAAAACACATTTTTAAATTGAAAAATATTCTGAAAAATAAATGAATAAAAATGTGGGAAACTACAAAGAAACCACTAGGACTGTACTTTTTGGGACATTCTATGATACCCCAAAAGGAAAAGAAAATCAGCAAAGGGTTTTGATCACATCATTCTTCAATGGCTAGGTATGCAGATTCTTTCTTTCACTTTTGACTCCCTTTTTTTTTGTATCTTTTTGTGTTTTTCTTGGATTGATGTCTGCTAAAGTTTCAATTTTTATTTACTTAATCTGGTAATCAGTTAATTGATATGAACCAAGATTGGATTTTTACCAATGGATGTTGAGATTTGAAGCCAAGGGATGCCTCAAGTTGTGATTTTGGGTTGTGGGTGAAGTTGGAATTTGTGTGTTGGGTGTTTTTGGGGTTGATATGCTAGGTTTAAGGTAGGGGTAAGACTGTGTACACACCATCCTCTCCGAACTCCACTTGCGGGATTACACTGGGTATGTTGTTGTTGTTGGTGTGTTAGGTGAAGTTGTATTTGTCTGTTGAGTTTCTGTGAGCAGATGTTTTGGCTTGATTCAGTGATTGTTTAGGAGTTCTTTTTGCTGAAAAGCTCGAAATCGACCAATGAGTGATGTGATTTATATCTGCTAAAGTTTTTCTTGGATTTATATCTGCTAAAGGTTCAATTTTTATTTACATACTCTGATGATGAGTTAATTGATATAAACCAAGATTGGATTTTTACTATTGTATGGTGAATCTTGAAGTAAAGGGATGACTCAAGTTGTGATTTTGGGTAGTGGGTTAAGTTGGAATTTGTGTATTTGGTTTTTCTGGGGTTTCTATGGTAGGTTTAGCTTCTCTACTTTCTCAAGGTAGGGGTAAGGCTGTACACACTACCCTCTCTGGACTCCACTTGTGGGATTAACTGGGTATGCTGTTGTTGTTGTTGCAACTGTGCTAGGTAAAGTTGTATTGTCTGTTGAGTTTCTGTGAGCAGATGTTTTGGCTTGAGTCTGATTATTTTGGAGTTCTTTTTGCTGAAAAGCTCGAAATCGACCAATGAGTGATCAGCAATGTGATTTATACCTGCTAAAGGTTCAATTTTTATTTAAATAATCTGATAATCAGTTGATTAATATGGACAAGATTGGATTTTTACTAATGTATGTTGAATCTTGAAGTCAAGGGATGACTCAAGTTGTGATTTTGGGTAGTTGATGAAGTTGGAATTTGTGTATTGTGTTTTTCTGGGTTTGCTATGCTAGGTTTAGCCTCTCTACTTTCACAAGGTAGGGGTAAGGCTAAGGCTGCTTACACACCACTCTCCCCATACCCCACTTGTGGGATTACAGTAGGTATGTTGTTGCTATGCTAGGTTTAATACAATGGTGGGTTAGAGTTACTTTTGGTCAAAATAGACCTATCTTTGATTCTTTCTAGTAGTTTTAAAGGTTTCTTCTTTTTTCCTGTGTGAATGGGCTTGAAGGGGTTTCTTTGGTAGAGTGAGTTATGGCTGTTTACTTTGTTACTGGGTTTTTGAAGTCAAGGGATGACTTGAAGTGGTGATTTTGATGAACATCAAGTTTTATTTGTCTGTTGAGTTTCTGTGAGCAGATGTTTTGGCTTGACTCAATGACAAGTTTTGGAGTTCTGATTGCTCAAAAACTCAACATCGCCCAATGACTGATGCTCTAAGAGTGGTAGTAGGTTTTGATGTTTCCTTTAGGTGAATGGGTTTAAAGTGGTTTACTTGATCGAGTGAGATATGGGTCGTTACTTGTTTTTAAGTTCTTTTAATCAAGGAATGACTTAAAAGTTGTGATTTTGATGAATGGATAAAGTTGTATTTGTCTATTGACTTATGCTGACCAGATGCTTTGACTTGGAATTTTTTGCTTAAAAATTCAAAACCGACCAATTAGTGATGTTCTAAGAGTGGTAGAGGTTCTAATGGCTCTTGATCAGTTTGAAGGGGTTTTCCTTGGTTGAATGAGGTTGGGATCTTTATGTTGTGGTATCGGTTCTTAATGGAATACCCAAATAGGGCTAAGCATGGATGGCCCATATTAATAAGGATATCTTATATGCTCAAAGCAAGAGAAACAAAACTAATGACCTTCGTCTTATGCTTATTGTGGCAGACAAGATGAATTTTCTAGTTTAATGTATGCTAAATTAGGAACATTAATTCACCCTAAATAGGTTAATCAGATACACAAACAGCAGCTTACTTCAAGGGCTCAATCCCAAGCCAGAGGGATTGCATTTATATACAAATATTCTCCATTTCACGGCACTTGGTCCTGGTCATTTTGATATTCAGTAGTTTGGGGTTTTCGAAAACTAGTGATTCTCTTCATCTTGTACTAACATATATCTCTTAACATAGTAGAAGACTCAACATGTCTTAATCTTAACCTCAATTAGTTGGGTATCGTCTGTATGTGTTTTTTTGCGCAAATTGTACTGTTGCTCCTTTTCCCTTTTGCAATTATATTCACCTCTTTGCAGAGAAGTGTTGCAGGTTTTCTGAAAATTTCTAATGGATTTTGAATAGCTTGTTACATACAATGATGATTTAACACAATTGAAGCTTTATACTTTTGATGACCATTAGATTGTTTGGTAAATTGATATATCTCTGCGTCTTAGAATAAGTTAATAATCTCTTCTCAAAAAAGAATAAGTTAATAATCTATCACAACTTTAGATTTCTAGTTCAATGTTACATATAGGGAATTACAGATAAAAGAAAAGCATAAATATAAATGTAAGACACGTTGATCTTCATTTGGTAGCTCCAGAAGGCGGAGGCCTCCTTGTATGACTTAAAGATGAGAAATTCACACAATGGATGATGCATCCCACACACCTTATCTCGTTGACTGTTTTTAATGGGATGAGAAAACGAGGACAAAACTTGTTGTCCGTTTGTATTAGTAGTCATGGTATTGCTTCTATCGTTTCTTGTCCTTTGATTTCTTTTACTATCTGTTGTTTCTTGTACCTCGATTGTCATATTGTTTTATTGTAGTTCTCGTTCTATTACTATCGGCTGGTTTTGTTATTATATTTTGTTTCTTGTACTTCTGTTACTTCTTTTTTGGGACTGCTTTGGACTGTTTTTCCATGAGCTGAGGGTCTATTGGGAAGAACCTCTCTACCTCTGAAGTAGGGGAAGGGTCTGTGTACACTTTACCTCCCCAGATCCCACTTTGTGCGACTATATTGGGTATGTTGTTGTTGAGAAAACGAGGACAAAAGGTGATCCTGGTTATACCTTGCAGGCCATCATGGTTAGTTGACAGTAGGAGGATTGCAACAAAAATCAAGAGTGCATCAGGTGATCCTGCTACAGTGAATTGGAAGAGCAACCCTACAAAAGCTTGCCCTAATTGCCAGTTTATCATTGACAATAATGACGTAAGAGTCTTGTCACATGAACTTTACTTCTCCCTGTTAATCATTCTGTTGAATATCTTTCTATGAACTGTTAATGATAGTGCTTATTATTTGCAAATTGTATCAATCTTCTCTCGTTCCTCTTTTTGTTGTTGGTAGAGACCTATATAGCATTTTGGAGATGATTTTCTTGACAAATTAAAAGTATGTTTTCCTAATAGAAGTGAAAAAATGAGAACGAAAGTTTGCGAGAACTGAACTGGTTTCCTAGTGTTGGTCTTTTTTCTCCCTTCAATCAGATAAGGAGTTGGGCAATGAAAGCTATAATCTGTGATTGATTGTAATTAGCTTCCTTGAAAAATTTCTTGAACCCCTTTCCCCTCTATATAAAGGAAAACGGTAAAATAATTTGAATGGAAGGGAAATGTACAAAGGGAATCGGTAGCTATGGTACCTTTATCTGAAACATTTAAGTTGGTCTTTCCAGGTCAGCCATGACTGGCCAGGATTGCCAAGAGGTGTAAAATTTGATCCAACTGATCAAGAGATTATTTGGCACTTACTTGGAAAAGTTGAAGGTGGAGATCGGAATTCCCATCCTTTTATTGATGAGTTCATTCCAACTGTTGATGAGGATGATGGAATCTGCTATACACATCCTCAAAATTTACCAGGTTAAAAAAAGATGATCCTATTCCCATTCTTGCACTTTCTGTTTTTGATTTGTTATGGATTTTCGTCTTTGCTGAATATAAGTTTTGTAGGTGTAAAGCAGGATGGAAGTGTCTCGCACTTCTTTCACCGAGCAATAAAGGCTTATAATACAGGAACGCGTAAGCGTAGGAAAATACATGGTGATAATTCTGGTGATGTCCGCTGGCATAAGACTGGTCGCACAAAACCTGTTATCTTAGAT
This sequence comes from Solanum piurae, assembly GCA_029582685.1. Lineage (NCBI taxonomy): Eukaryota > Viridiplantae > Streptophyta > Magnoliopsida > Solanales > Solanaceae > Solanum > Solanum piurae. Next base: position 24,679 of record JAJOOO010002363.1, read on the forward strand.
GGATTCCAAAGAGGGTGTAAGAAGATTATGGTTCTTTATATAAGCCCATCTAAGGGTGGGAAAGCCGAGAAGACAAATTGGGTGATGCACCAGTATCACCTAGGAACTGGTGAGGATGAAAGGGAAGGGGAATATGTTGTGTCTAAAGTATTTTATCAGCAGCAGCAAGTCAAGCAGGGTGAAAAAATTGAACAAGAATTCCCCGAGGACTCCGAATGTATGGTTGCTAAAGTAGATCCACATACCCCAAAGTCTGTGACTCCTGAACCCCCTCGCGGTGAGAGACTATCTTCAAGTATGGATGCAAGAGAGCAAATTGCTGCTTCTAGTCCCATTAACCAGGTATTACAAATAATGTTGTTGCTGATCAATGTTAATTTTACAGAAGAATAGACCAATTTAGTAAGTTTCTCTATGTATGATATGTAGTAGTGCTTTTGTTCATTATTGTGAAACATCTTTTGCTTTTGGTCGGTACAAGACATTACTATCGGAAACACCCTCTCTACACTGGGTATGTTGTTGTTGACTTCTTCTTCTTGTCGCCTTGTCGGTACGGGACATTACTTAAGCAAAGAACAGAACGAGATATTCAAGCTTGTTGCACCTATATTATGCTTATCAACGATAAAAAGTATTTATACAGTCCTGGCTTTCTTACTAGTTACTACGTCTCTTCTTGCTTTGTATCAGTATCATGAGGTGGAGGATTATGTAGAAGATGACATGGGATCTCTTCCTGAGCAGCCTGAGAATCAAGACCAAAACATTGAGAATCAAATCGATGAAACTGGGACAAAAATTGAGACCGAGACTGGAGATGATCCGAAATGGTGGGACAGCGAGTCACAATATTTGCTGGATTCTCAACAACTTGTAGAAGGGCTATCCTTATGTGATGATCTTCTTGCGAGCCAGTCTCCAAATAGGGATGGAAATGAAAATGACCAAGTGCAGAAATGTAAACCTAGTCTTGCTGATTATGCGCGTTTAGGACCCGAGGATCTGAAGAAGGATTTGGAGGAGTGCCAACAATTTGTTGCTGATCCAGCCAACATAGAGATTGGCACTCCACCTGATTTCCGGCTTAGTCAACTTGTAAGTTAAATCTTGTATCTTCCATAACATTTGTACTCCCTCCTTTTCAATTTATTTGTCTAATTTTGACTTAGGCACAGAGTTTAAGAAAGTAAGTAGGATGTACCAAAATACCCTGGTCTTAAACATTGCCACGTGGAAAGTTAAGAATTAAAGAGTTGTCAAAAAGAAAAGAAGCATTTTGTTGATGTCAAACAAATTGAAACGAAGGGAGTGTCTAAATTTGTATAAGGTTTATCTCTTCTTGGTTAATGTCATTGTTCTTATACTCTGCATAATTGTGATTCAACGTCAAATTTCCGTGTAGGAGTTTGGATCACAGGACAGTTACATTGCATGGGGTGGAAACAAGTATGGTTTTGATTCTGCGGAGCAAAATGGTTGAGATCATAGCTCTTCGAATGCTGTCAAGATTGCTAATCCTTAGGTATCAGATTTTGTCAAGCTTGTGGTAAAACTATGTCTACTGCAAGTTAACAGAAACTATTACTTGATGCAACTTCCTGTTTTGTTACCAATGCGCGGTAATGCCTCAAAAGGCACGTTAAGTCTTTTTGTGCTAGAACGTTCGTTGAACGATCTGGATTTCTTGCTTAGTTAACCTTGTACATAAGGTTTCATTATTACTACTATTTCCTATGCAAGTTTACAACTTTTTGCCTGCTTACTTGGTTTGTGCATGTTAGAACTCATCTTTTCTACTTTGTGCTTCTTCATCTAGTATATGAACTCGATTAATTTGTGTTTTCGTTACGATGTGATATTTCTAATCTTGTATAACTGTACATCCATTCGTATATATTCTTTATATTGCTCGATTTGATCTGAAACCTATTGGGATATTGCTCGTTCTAACGAGTTTAGAACGTATCTTCAACTAGTAGTTATCACTTATATGAATCTTTTTCTTTCATTCTCTCCTATTTTTAGCCAAGTCTTCATTGATACAAGGTATTTGTAGGTCTTTCGAGAGAATTTCCTTCTATGTGATTTTAAGTCTACTTCGTCCCTTTGTAATAACTTCGTTTATCGAAGTCTCACACCTACAAAGCGACACATCTGTAGGTCGATGCAGAATTTGTCCAAACCATATCAAGTGATTTTCTCGTATTTTATCCTGATATTTGTACCTTCTGGTGAATGTGATTATTTCTAATTTAATATAACCATACATCTATCTTAGCATCCGCATCTCTTTTAACACTCCATCCATCTCATTGATCTCAATATTTTATATCAAATCAAAAATAGATATATGTAATAATGAGGAAAAGTAAATATACTCTTGGAATTGCATGTGCTCCATAGAATTTTAAGCACATGTACTTAAATACTATAGAGTAATATTTGACCATAGTATCTGTTTCTGATATTGTTAGAAGATCACTTCATACATCAATATTCATAGTTGATTTTTTTTGTTTTTAACTACATGAAGATTTTATTTATTTTTTACAATTTTGGTTTTCCGTCCGCTATCCACATTAAAGCTCGATTAAATTCGAATTTATGCCAGAAAGTCTCACATTGGGGGTAAAACACTTCCTAACAAAGGCTACTCTATATCCAGGAGACTCGAATCCGAGACCTCTGATTAAGGATGAAGGAGTACTTATTGATCCACCACAATCCTCGTTGATACATGAAGATTATATTCCTTGAACAGATTTATAATTTGCTAGTAGAATTAGTTGGGATTAAGATATGTTGATCCTATGAACATGTTCTGTTGGAAACTAGGAGATAAATACAGGTAGGATGATTTTTAATATGCATGCATCTTAAAAGCTAGTAATAATTAATGTCTTGAAACTATATATCAGCTTTAAATTATAAGAGGGGCCATTTTAGTTGTTCATTTAATTTTATTGTAGGCATGATTGAAATTTGAATACTTCATATCAGTAGCCACCTATGTCTAATAGCCTGTCAACATGTTAGAGAGAAAAAAGAAGAGAAGATTTTGGGTATGATTTTATTCAACTATGGCATTTTAATACTTTCTTTGTATGTTACTCGAGCTTTTCAAAAATATTGTATCATTGGTATTAAATTCTTTAAAAATATTTGAAAAATTTGACACGCAATGAATGATATTTTTAAAGAATTCAAGCAATAACATATATTGAATCCCTTACATAATTTCCTAATTTAGTTATTGAATATTGTAGCAAATAACTTCTCTTATTTTTCAGATTATTAATCACATAGTTCACGAACGAATTATCTATAGGAGTTTTAATAGTTTTTTTGTTGTTTCTTTTGTTTTGTTTATTTTGCTATTTTGCTGTTGTTATTTTATTTTTTATTCTGCTTTGATTTCACCTTCTTTGAACAGATGATCTATCGAAACAATATTTCTAGATAAAATTAAATTTTATGTATATTTTATTATTTTTTTAGACATACAACATACTTATGAAATTACGCTGAATATATTATTTTCGTCCATATAATAGTCTTTTTACACCTTCATCCTTGTATAGAGATAAGGTAATAATATCCTACCTCTATTATAATAATAATAATAATAAATAAATAAATAAAAAACAGCTAGCTATATGAATTCCAAGTGTCTTTATTTGTCCATGATATGGAAAATGGGCCATTATTTGCTTTAAATTGTTTCATCCTATAAATCTAGCTAGTGCCCTCTTCCCATTTGCCATAATATATTTCAAGAATCAGACACAAAGGGCTCTCTGACAACTTTTATTTTTTGGAGTCATAACACAAATGCCAAAAGATTTCGACACTAAACTTTAAAATATAATATGTTGCAAACACTTTTGTTACGTGGAACACTAGAAACAACAAATAAATCATGATACAAATATCAGTAGTTGATTTCACAGTTTAACTATATGATTTATAGATTATACAAAGGCAGTTTCACTATTGCTTCAACACTCTTATTTTTTCCATAAAATAGCAAGCACTTTTATACATGGAACACCAAAAACAACACATTCAATATCCATGCAGGTTTGGAGAAGGACCACACTATTTACATCCTAAGAGCGTATATTATAGGGAGTATATCATGATACAAATATCAAAAGTTGATTTCACAGCTTAAATGCGTGATTTATAGATTATACAAAAGCAGTTTCACTATTGCTTCAACATTCCTACTCTTTTATAAAATAGCAAACACTTATATATGGAAAACAAAAAACAATACATTCAACATTCACACAGGTTTGGAGAAGGACCGCACTCTTTACATCCTTAGAACGTATACTCTAGGGAGTATATCATGATACAAATATCAATAGTTGATTTCACAGTTTAAATTACGTGATTTATAGATTGTACGGAGACAATTTTATTGTTGATTCAACATTCTATATTTTAATGAAATATCAAAGGTTGTTATACACGGGAAACCAAAAATAACATTTACTACTTTTTTCTTTATTAAAACTGTGTAAAGGAAAATTGATGTACGAAATATTCTGCATTCACTCACAATCAGAGAAAGAGATGTACAATAGGGAGCATGGCATGACGCAGACATCAACAACGGATTTCAATATTCGAACCTTGATCACATGAAAATACTCGAACCTTGATCACAACATGGAAAATAAATTTTATTTTCAAAAATAAAATAAAATCCCCAACTACCCATTTTCAGTAACATGCAATTGAGTAATTAAAAACTATTTTACTGATTCAATTACTCTGGAGAGATTCTAAAATAAGATCAAAAAAATATTCTTTTACTTCATATTTTTTCATAGGCAGGCAAGAACCAACAAACTAGATATTGTTGTCTCATTCAAATCTGATTTAATTAAAGCACCAAATCTTAGTTACATTAAATAATATATATTTTATGAACCATATAATATATGATGTAACTGTTTTTCATAATTCATACCTAACCTTAACTACTGATCACCACCAAGGATCTACAATATCTTCTGTTCTTTTTTTTTTATAATGGATAAAATAATATAAGAAAACAATGAGATAACTTATAGTTGGAATATTTTACGACACTATCTTTAAATTGTCAATTATTAAGTGATTGGATTATATAAAGATTTTGTGTATCGTCGATATCTATAAAATTTAGAATTTATTTATATACCTCATATTTACTATACATACACATATTTTTTTCTGAGGTTATCAAAGGCATGTGACCCTCCTACTCTAGAGGTAGGTATGCCTCGAATCTCACGTGTAAAATCACACTGAATATAGTATAACGTAATGACTATATATATATTGTACTATTCATGTAAACCTTTATTAATTATTAAGATAATTGAAATAGGAATGTGATCGATATTGTATTTATGAAAGAGACAATATAGGTGCAGCAACATGTGAAAAATAGTAGAGTTATATCATATTGTATTGATAGGTCACAAACAATACTAGCTAGCCTTATTTATTTATATGTTCATTTTGACCCACCAATTATTATCTATTGAACTAAGTACTTTGAATCTATCTATAGAAAAGAAAAAGAAAAAAAAGAGTGATATAATTTAGCCCACAAACAATACTAGAGGGGTCATAAAGTTTTGAAACTTGGCCAAAGTACATTTCCTTTACAATGTGCAGTATGAACCCTTCAACTTGTGCTTCTGTCCCTTTTGTGGTCCTATTCCTACATATGGACTGCATAAATTTGGACAAAATACCATACAAAAACTTTAAGAGGGGGGGGGGGG
>JAJOOO010002364.1:0-25105 GCA_029582685.1 Solanum piurae
ACCTCCAAGTGTCCTAGACACTGCCTCACCCTTCACGAGAGGGATCACGAGTCGTGCTTCACTTCACGACTCATGAAGGTGGGCGTGGATCTCCCTTAGCTTTTAGGGAGTTGGGGGTTGTTAGGGTAGCTACTTCCCAAGGCACCACGGGCACCACTATGGGCCGTGGTGAACTTTACGAGGGAGAGGGGTGGCTCGTGAAGGTCACTTGGCACCAAACCTTGAAGGCCTTGTCTCCATAAGGCAAAGTCATGACCAAGGACGTCACCACGGACCGTGGTCCTCACCGCGGATCGTGGGAGGCTCTGTGGTCTTCCCTTCGCCAAGTGTTGGCTTGTGCATGAAAGGGGAGCTACTGTCTCCAACACCATGGGCAAGACCACGGCCCGTGGTGAACTTTCACGACCAAAGAATGGTGGTCGTGGTCTCTGACGCGGACCATTTAAATGAGGAGTTTTGGGACTTTTCCTTTTAAGTCCAAATTAAGTAGGGGTGTTTTGGGTATTTTAGAGGTTATTTATATATTGGTTTTTAAGTCTTAATTCATGAGTTTTGGTAATTATACACAAACACCCAATTGAAATCAAAACTCTCCCACTTCTTTCTAGACTCTCTCTCTAAAAACTTTAGAAGAAGAAGAATGCATTGGAGCTAGGCTTTCAAGGTTCATTCCCAAATTGCTTGGAGTTTCTCCATTGACCCTCAAGGAATCAACTAAGGTATGATTTCTCTTCACTCTTGGGATCTTTTCCCCAAGAGGCCCTCTCAAAATTGGATTTCAAAGTTCCCCAAATTCTAGGTTTTCTCTCAGTTTCGTGGGTCACTTTACAAATGTGTTTTCATTGATTTATAATGATTAATTATGGTTGTATATGATGATTTGTGGATGAAATAACGTCATGTTGATGGTTTTTGAACAAATCCCCACAAGACCCATAATTTCCCCTTCTTTCTCACTTTAAACCCTAGTATTACTTTAATGGTGAATGAAGGATTAGAATATAATATGTAATTGTGGAATTCATTATTGTATTATGATGTTGCTCTATATGATTAATGATTGCGAATGAATTAGGGTTGAATCTTGATATGATCCTTGAAGGTTATGAATAAAGGTTGTCAAATTGATGAATGTTTATATATTGAATTGTTGGTCCACTTATGGTGGAGGTGCTACTTCATTATGAATTGTAGTGATTGAGTTATGTTTCCTCTTCCCTACAACCCCAAGTGTTGACAAGTATGCTATGATACGAACATGAATGTTAAGCTATGATTATGGTAGTGTTGGTATGATGAATAGAAGGTAAATCTCATGAACACTATATGAATGTGTTATGAATGAACATTATTATATGTTGATGGTTCTATGATGAAAGGTTATTCTCATCTTAGAACTTGTGAGCTATATGATGAATGTTTGGTTGAATCCCTAATGCAATCCTTATTGAATTAATGTGTAAGTAAAGACCTAATACTACTTTAAAAGGGAATTGTGGTTAGCACCTAGTGAACATGAATATGAGATGGTAGTTTTTACGTTTAGCAAGTCCGGTTTCCCATATGGGTTCCTTTTACGTTTAGCAAGTCCGGTTTCCCATATGGGTTCCTTTTACGTTTAGCAAGTCCGAGTTCCCAATATATATATGTTGTCTCATGAGATGGAAACCTTTTACGTTTAGCAAGTCCGGGTTTCTAGTAGCAATCTCTTTGTTCTATAACTATGTTTGCCCATATAGGTATTAGCTAGTGGATCCACCTAGATGCTATTATGTTAGTTCTACCTTGGCAAGTAGAACACTCTCTTTTCGGTGTGGGAGTAGAACACCGGATTCCATAAAGCTCACATGGTCTATGTCGGTTATTGCTAATATCCCTATGTTTTAAGAAGATGATCTAATGTATTAATATGACTTATGTAAATGACTTATGAACTCTAACTAGGACTACTTGAGGGATACTACTTAGTATAGATGAGGGTATGGGACTTTACCTATGCATTGCATAAGTGGGTTCTTTTAGGAGTTCTTGTGTGAGTCCTCTATGGATGGCAAATTATGAATGATGGTAAGGTTGGTTTCACCTATTATGATGTTGATTATGTATGTGATTACACTTCTATCTTCTTGATGGCTTTACTTAGTATATATAGGGGTATGGGACTTCATATGTACATTGCACAAGTAAACTTAAAAGGAGGGTCATGGGTGGTGTCTTATGATGGTATGATATAAATGGAATTCAAATATGTAAGGTATGGGTTATGGCTTCTTGTTATGATCATGAATGTCTCTTTATCTTGTAATGTGGATTGGCTAAATGTACCTTGAATATGCATTATGGCTTTTAACTTGAAATAACATGTTTTCATATAAAGGTCCATTTTATTCATGTTTTAAGTGGTTTTAATTGCATGGCTTCCATACTTAGAACAATTGATTGTGCTAACCCATATTTCTTCCTTTTTCTACTAAGTGTAGGTTCCGGGAAGTAATTGTTCTACTAAGAGACTCAAGCTTGGACTTAGACTTTCTCCAAGACTTTTTGGTATGTCCTCAAGTTCTAAGGACACACATTCTAACACTTATGTCCCTTATATTGTAATAGACTATTAGACTCCTTATGTACTTGTCATTTTGAGACAATTCTATTGTAAAGGGCTATGGTCCCTATTTAAGATTCTTATGTGTATTTAGATGATTTCATTGAGATGATAATGTCTAGACATTCTACTTTCTATTTTCTATTATGAGACACTTTGACATTGATGTTGAAAAGTTTTTAAATTTCCATATTTTTCAATGTCTATATGCAATGATGATTATGCTAAGGGCTTGTATAAGACCTCTTCGGGGTCAAGTACGCCTAGGGGGTGCTCTCGGGGCTTGCCAAACTTGGTATCAGAGCATAAGGCTAATTAGATAATATTAGGGTTGATGTCTCATGAAACCATGTCGAGTAGAGTCTTGCTCATATGTGTGAAGCGCGCCAAACTTATGAATGAGAGGCTATAAGATGCTTAGGAATTTTCACTTCTTAATTACTCATTAGTCGTGCCTCAAGAATCTTAGTTCTAGTAAGTCTTTCCTTATAATCATTTTCTTGTGCTTATAGGCTATGAATACAAGAAGGACTAATGCTAGGAGGGACGGAGAGGAAAATGTGAATGAGGAGGTTCCCCCTCATGTTCCTCAAAACCCTCAAGCTCCTCAAAATCCTTAAGCTCCTATTGATGAAGGGGCTATGTATAATGTGGAGATAAGGGCGGATCTTCATACCTTGACTCAACTCATGACGGCACAAGCTAACTGGGAGGCTGGACCCCGGGTAGAGACCAATGTGAGTACTATGGCCTCACGGTTGAGATACTTTACTAGGATGAACCTTTCTATCTTCTTGGGTTCCAAAGTGAATGAAGACCCACAAGAGTTCTTGGAGGAGGTTTATAAGATTGTGGAGGCTATGAGAGTTTCTTATAATGAGAAGGCCGAGTTGGCTGGGTATCAATTGAAAGACGTAGCCCAAGTATGGTACACTCAATGGAAGGACAATAGGCCTTTAAGGGTGGGTCCCATAACTTGGGAGGTATTCAAGAAGGCTTTCATTAATCGGTTCTTCCCCCGTGAGAAGAGAGAAGCCGAGGTTGAGGAATTCATCAATCTTCGCCAAGGAGGTATGAGTATCCAAGAATACTCCTTGAAATTCACAAAGTTGTCCAAATATGCTCCCTCTTTGGTTTCTAACCCAAGAGATGAAATGAGTCGCTTTGTCACCGGTGTGTCCGATGCTATTGAGGAAGAGTGTCGAGCGGCAATGCTCCACGACAACATGGATATCTCTAGGTTGATAGTACACGCTCAACAAGTGGAAGAGTCAAGGATTAGAAAGAGGAATAGAGAGGTGAAGAGGCCAAGGGCCGATGAGGGAAATGCATCTAAGGGTAAGTTTGAAGGTCAAGGTGAACCAAGGTTTAAGAAGAGGTTTCCCAACCAAAGTCCTTCCAATTCTCCAAGGCCCAACAAAGGTAGGGTGTCTACCCCTAGACCATAAGGGGGAAAAGGTGGCGGTCCTTATGTTGAGAAAACTAGTTGGGAAAAATGTGGTAAGAAGCATCAAGGAAAGTGCCTAGTTGGCACGGACAATTGCTTTAGTTGTGGGAATAGTGGTTATATGAGGAGAGATTGCCCTATGTTGAAGGTTCAAGGGAGGGAGAATAAACAAGCTCAAGCAAGTGGGTCTAACTCCGATGCTCCTAAGAAGAATCACTTTTATGCTCTCCAATCCCGAGGTGATCAAGAGAGTTCCCCGGATATTGTTACTGGTATGTTGCAGGTATTTTCAATTAATGTTTATGCATTGTTAGACCCGGGTGCTACTTTATCTTTTGTTACTCCTTTAGTGGCTATGAAATTTGATGTGCTCCCCGAAACCTTAAAAGAACCTTTTTCCGTGTCTACCCCGGTAAGTGATTCAGTTATAGCAAAAAGAGTGTATAGGGGTTGTCCCATTTCATTGTCCAATAGAGTCACATTGGTTGATTTAGTAGAACTTGATATGTTGGACTTTGATGTCATATTAGGGATGGATTGGCTTCATGCTTGTTTTTCTTTCATAGATTGTAGAACCCGAGTTGTGATGTTTAAATTCCCTAATGAACCCATTGTAGAATAGAAGGGAGGAAACTTGATCCTTAGAGGTCGAATTATTTCTTGTCTAAAAGCTTGTAAAATGATTTCTAAGGGATGTATCTATCTTATTGTGAGAGTTAAGGACCTTGAGTCCGAGACCCCTCCATTAGAGTCGGTCCCCGTAGTAAGGAAGTTTTCGGAAGTCTTTCCAAATGACTTGCCCGGAATCCCTCCCGAACGGGAAATTGACTTTGGCATAGATCTCTTGCCGGATACACAACCAATATCTATCCCTCCTTACCGGATGGCCTCGGCCAAATTGAAGGAATTGAAGGCTCAACTTAAAGATTTGCTAGATAAGGATTTTATTCAACCAAGCATATCACCATGGGGTGCACCAGTTTTGTTTGTGAAGAAGAAAGATGGGTTGCTTAGGATGTGTATTGATTAACGACAATTGAACAATGTCGCTATAAAGAATAAGTACCCGCTCCCTAGGATTGATGATTTATTTAACCAACTCCAAGGGGCGAGTTACTTTTCGAAGATTGACTTAAGGTCGGGTTATCACCAACTTAGGGTGAGAGGTGTTGATGCTCCTAAAATGGCATTCCGAATAAGATATGGTTATTTTGAGTTCCTAGTAATGTCTTTTGGTCTCACAAATGCCCCAGCGACATTCATGGACCTTATGAATAGGGTGTTTAGAAAATATCTTGACACATTCGTGATTATTTTCATTGATGACATTTTGATATATTCTAAGAGTGAGAATGATCACATGGAACATTTGAGAATGGTGTTGAAAGTTCTCAAGGACCAACTGTTGTATGCTAAGTTTAGTAAATGTGAATTTTGGTTGAGGTTGGTTGCGTTTCTCGGTCATATAGTGTCCAAGTGAGGGAATTGAAGTATATCCAAAGAAAATGGAGGCGGTTAAGAAATGACCTAAACCCTTAAGACCTTCCGACATTAGAAGCTTTTTGGGATTGGCCGATTACTATAGAAGGTTTGTTGAGGGTTTCTCCTCAATTGATTCTCCATTAACGGCCTTGACCCAAAAGAAGGCTAAATTTGAATGGTCGGAGTCATGTGAAAATAATTTTCAACTATTGAAAGATAAGCTTACCTCCGCTCCGGTATTGACCTTACCGTAGGGTACCGAAGGGTTTTTAGGATATTGTGATGCTTCAAGAGTAGGGTTGGGGTGTGTCCTTATGCAATATGGTAAAGTAATCGTCTATGCTTCTAGACATTTAAAGATTCATGAAAAGAACTATCCAACTCATGATCTCGAGCTTGCGGCGGTAGTTTTTGCTCTAAAGATATGGAAACACTATCTCTATGAGGTTCATGTCGATGTGTTTACCGACCACAAGAGTCTTCAATATGTTTTTAGCCAAAAAGAGTTGAATCTCCGGCAAAGGAGGTGGTTGGAACTTTTGAAGGACTATGATATGAGTGTCCTATACCATCCCGAAAAGGCTAATGTAGTTGCGGATGCGTTGAGTAGAGTGTACATGGGTAGTGTTGCTCACATAGAGGATGAGAAGAAGTAGTTAGTTCGGGAGGTACATAGGTTGGCCCGGTTAGGTGTCCAACTAAAGGATTCCTCCAAGGGTGGGTTTACGGTTCATCATTGTTTCGAGTCATCACTTGTGGTTGAGGTTAAGTCCAAGAAACACCTAGATACCACTTTGATGGAATTGAAAGGGTCGGTTCTTGATAAGTCCATTGAGGCTTTCTCCCAAGGGGGAGATGGGGTGCTTAGGTACCAATGAAGATTGTGTGTGCCGGATGTGGATGACTTAAGGGGGATAATTTTGGAAGAGGCTCACGGTTCCCGATATTCCATTCATCCGGGAGCCAGCAAAATGTATCATGACCTACGAGAGATCTATTGGTGGAATGGAATGAAAGGGGATATAGCGAGCTTTGTGGCCAAATGCCCAAATTGCCAACAAGTCAAAGCTGAGCATCAAAGACCGGGAGGTCTATCTCAAGATATAAGTATTCCCACTTGGAAGTGGGAGGATGTCAGTATGGACTTTGTGGTAGGTTTGCCTCGTACTCGAAGGCAACATAATTCTATTTGGGTCATTGTTGATAGGATGACTAAATCAGCCCATTTCCTTCCTGTCAAGGTTTCATATTCGACGGAAGATTACGGTAAGTTATACCTTAAGGAAGTGGTGAGGTTACATGGAGTTTCTTTGTCTATCATTTCGGATAGAGGTACTCAATTTACTTTGCACTTTTGGAAAGCATTCCAAAATGGGCTTGGTACTAAAGTGAAGCTTAGTATCGCATTTCACCCTCAAATGGATGGTCAAGCGGAAAGGACCATTCAAACCTTGGAGGACATGTTGAGAGCGTGTGTGATTGATTTCAAATGTAATTGGGATGATCACCACCCCTTGATTGAATTTGCCTACAACAATAGTTACCATTCAATTATTGCGATGGCTCTGTTTGAAGCACTTTATGGTAGGAGGTGTAGATCTCCAGTTGGTTGGTTTGAAGTAGGTGAATTTGCTCTTCTTGGTCCCGAGGTGGTTTATGAGGCTATTGAAAAGGTTCGACTTATAAGAGATAGGTTGAAAACGGCTCAAAGTCAGCAAAAGTCTTATACCGACAATACAAAGAGGAATCTTGAATTTAAGGTTGGTGATTGGGTCTACTTGAAGATCTCGCCCATGAAAGGGGTAATGAGGTTTGGTAAAAAGGGAAAGCTTAGTCCCCGGTATGTGGGCCCTTATGAGATTTTGAAGAGAGTTGGGAATGTTGCTTATGAATTGAATTTGCCTAATGAGTTGTCTCCGATTCACCCAGTATTTCATGTCGCTATGCTAAAAAAGTGTATAGGTGATCCGGTATCCATACTTCCCCTAGAAGGTTTGGGTGTTGATGAGAACTTTTCTTATGAAAAGGTTCCGGTTGAGATTCTAGATCATCAAGTGAAGAAGTTGAGGAATAAAGAAGTAGCTTCCGTTAAAGTTCTATGGCGTAATAATCTAGTTGAGGGTGCTACATGGGAGGCCAAGGCTGATATGAAGTCCCGTTATCCTCATCTCTTTCTTGCTACTCCTATTCAAACTTGAGGTAAGTAGTTTCTCTTGAGTTTGTAATGAATTAGGAGTTATGTTTATTGTGTGGTCTTTTGCCATGTTTTCTTCCTATATGGTGTAGGTCCATGTGAGGAAGTATGAAGTACATAATTGAGTCTCTCATGAATTATATGTCCCTTTTGTTGAATTGCTTTAGTATGATGATTGCATAATTTGACTTATGAGGTAAAATTGATGAGCATGCTTAATTGTGTGTAATGAAAAGATATGTTGAATCTCATGTTGTATCGCATTTGGTTATGATGTTGACATATGTGACCTCATGAGATAAGTTGATGAACATGTTTGGTTATTTTGTAATGAAGTAGCATGATGGCTTAATATTGTTGTGTTGAACTTGCTTGTGTTGGAGAAGGTAATTCCTCCCATTCTTATATGAAATGGTAATTTTGGTGCATAAAGAGATTTTTGGGGTTATAGTTTCTTTGCTTGTGTTGCATTGAGCCTATGATGTGGAGAAGGTGTTTCATCCTATGAAATGTGTATGTGATTGATATGTGTTGTTGTTGGGCTGCTAGTCTTAAGTCTTGGTTCCCCTAGGAGTGATTAAAGTGTCATTCGAGCACGAATGTTCCTAGGAGGGGGGGGAGGGGATATTGTAACAACCGGAAAATTCGTAGGTTGAACTAGAGCCTAAACGTAATGTCAATGAGGTATAAAATGAATTCCCATAAGTTAGGAAACCATCTAGGTGTCCTATGGTGGTCTATGAATTAAGGCCTAAGGGAGGAGTGCCAAGCAAAAGGGGAAAACTAAGGCCAAAGGCAAAGGCTGCCCCAAACTTGGAGCTACTGCCTCAAGCTCCACGGCCATCACCACGGCTCATGGTCATGACCACGGTCAAGTGGGAGGCTTTGTGGAGTTTCCTTGGCCAAGGGAGAGGGACCTCCAAGTGTCCTAGACACTGCCTCACCCTTCACGAGAGGGATCACGAGTTGCGGTCCACTTCACGACTCGTGAAGGTGGGCGTGGAGCTCCCTTAGGTTTTAGGGAGTTGGGGGTTGTTAGGGTAGCTACTGCCCAAGGCACCATGGGCACCACTACGAGCCGTGGTGCACTTGACGAGGGAGAGGGGTGGCTCGTGAAGGTCACTTGGCACCAAACCTTGAAGGCCTTGCCTCCACAAGTCCAAGTCATGACCAAGGCCATCGCCACGAACCGTGGTCCTCACCACGGATCATGGGAGGCTCCATGGTCTTGCCTTGGCCAAGATCTGGCTTGTGCACGAAAGGGGAGCTACTGCCTCCAACACCATGGGCAAGACCACGGCCCGTGGTGAACTTTCACGACCCAAGAATGGTGGCCGTGGTCCCTGACGGGAACCATTTAAATGAGGAGTTTTGGGACTTTTCCTTTTTAAGTCCAAATTAAGTAGGAGTGTTTTGGGTATTTTAGAGGTTATTTATATATTGGTTTTTAAGTCTTAATTCATTAGTTTTGGTAATTATACATCAAAACTCTCCCACTTCTTTCTAGACTCTCTCTCTAAAAACTCTAGAAGAAGAAGAATGCATTGGAGCTAGGCTTTCAAGGTTCTTTCCCAAATTGCTTGGAGTTTCTCCATTGATTCTCAAGGAATCAACTAAGGTATGGTTGCTCTTCACTCTTGAGATCTTTTCCCCAAGAGGCCCTCTCAAAATTGGATTTCAAAGTTCCCCAAATTCTAGGTTTTCTCTCAGTTTCGTGGGTCACTTTACAAATGTGTTTTCATTGAATTATAATGATTAATTATGGTTGTATATGATGATTTGTGGATGAATTAATGTCATGTTAATGGTTTTTGAACAAATCCCCACAAGACCCGTGATTTCCCCTTCTTTCTCACTTTAAACCCTAGTATGAATTTAATGGTTAATGAGAATCTAATATGTAATTGTGGAATTCATTATTGTATTATGATGTTCCTCTATATGATGAATTATTACCAATGAATTAGGTTTGAATCTTGATGTGATCCTTGAAGGCTATGAATGAAGGTTGTCAAATTGATGAATGTTTATATATTGAATTGTTGATCCACTTATGGTGGAGGTGCTACTTGATTATGAATTGTAGTGATTGAGTTATGTTTCCTCTTCCCTACAACTCCAAGTGTTAAAAAGTATGCTATGATACGAACATGAATGTTAAGCTATGATTATGGTAGTGTTGGTATGATGAATAGAAGGTAAATCTCATGAACACTATATGACTATGTTATGAATGAACATTATTATATGTTGATGGTTCTACGATGAAAGGTTATTCTCATCTTAGAACTTGTGAGCTATATGATGAATGATGGGTTGAATCCCTAATGCACTCCTTATTGAATTAATGTGTAAGTAAAGGCCTAATACTACTTTAAAAGGGAATTGTGCTTAGCACCAAGTATTCTATTCATCCAAGCGCCACTAAGATGTACCATGATCTGCAGGAAGTCTTTTGGTGGAGTGGTATGAAAAGGGATATAGCGGATTTTGTGGCTAAGTGCCCTAATTGCCAGCAAGTGAAGGTTGAAAATCATAAACCAGGAGGTATGACTCAAACGATCAACATTCCTACTTGGAAGTGGGAAGTGATCAACATGGACTTCATTACAAGTTTACCTTGTACTCGCAGACAGCATGACTCCATTTGGGTGATAGTTGATAGTGTTACTAGGTCTGCGCGCTTTTTGGCTGTTAATACTACAGACTTGGCGGAGGACTACGCCAGGCTTTACATTAATGAGATAGCCAAGTCGCATGGGGTTCCTTTGTCTATCATCTCAGATAGAGGTCCTCAATTTACCTCTCATTTCTGGAAGTCATTTCAGAAAGGTCTTGGTACTCAGGTTGATCTTAGCATAACATTTCATCCACAGACGGATGGTCAGGCATAGCGTACCATTCAGACCTTAGAGGACATGTTGAGAGCTTGCATTATCAACTTCAAGGGTAGTTGGGATGATCACCTTTCTCTTATAGAGTTTGCCTACAATAATAGCTACCATTCCAGTATTCAGATGGCCCCTTATGTGGCATTGTTTAGGCGTAGATGCAGATCTCCAGTTGGTTGGTTTGAAGTAGGTGAAGCAGCCTTGATAAGGCCAGATTCAGTTCATAATGTCATGGAAAAAGTTCAGCTCATTAGAGATAGACTTAAGGAAGTCCAGAGTCGCCAAAAATCTTATGCAGATGTAAGTAGAAGGGGCTTGGAGTTCCAGATTGATGATTGGGTTTTCTTGAAACTGACACCTATGAAGGGGGTGATGAGATTGGAAAGAAAGGGAAGCTCAGTCCTAGATATGTAGGCCCTTACAAGATCTTTAAAAGGATTGGTAAAGTGGCTTATGAGTTAGAGTTGCAAGCATAACTAGCAGCAGTGCATCCGGTTTTTCACATTTCGTTGTTGAAGAAGTGTGTGGGTGATCCAACATCTATAGTACCTTTAGAAAGTGTGGCGGTGAAGGATAGTCTCACTTATGAGGATGTGCCAATTGAGATTCTTGATTGTCAGGTTCAAAAGTTGAGAAACAAATAAGTTACTTCAGTGAAGGTTTTGTAAAGGAGTCAGTTCGTAGAGGGAGCTACTTGGGAAGCAGAAACAGCCATGAAGGCCAAGTATCCTCATTTCTTTCCTTCCGATTCCGTTCCAGTTTGAGGTAATAGTTCCTCTCCAATTTTTCAGTCACTCATGTGTAGCTTCAGTCTTAGTATCATGTTTGCTCCTTCAGTTTGTACTTGCATTTTCAGCGTATTTACATGTTCTTGGAACTCAGTGTAGTCAGAAATCAGTTTCCAGTGTGTAGTGGTAGGGTTTGCAGCTCTTTCCCTTCATTTTCAGTTAGTTTAGTCTTCATTCAAGGACGAATGTTCCCAAAGGGGAGATAATGTAACACCCCCTATGCTAGAACTACCAAAATGCAGGTTTCAGAAGTTGCAGGCACCACCGACAGGCACCACCCACGAACTGTAGGGTGACCCACGGTCCGTTCTGGTGGCCTATTGATGGCCACCTACATCCCTCTCCAGAAGCAGTCCAGAAATCCAGCTAAGGGTCCACCCACGCCGGAACCTATAAACCGTAGGTCAGGCCACGGCCGTAGTCCAGGGCCGTGGGTCAGCCCCTAGCTTTCAGTCCCAGAACCCCCAAAATTTTTAGCTAAGGGTCAGCCTACACCAGGACCTACAGACCGTAGGTCAGACCACAGTTTGTGGTCCAGGGCCGTAGGTCACACCCTCAGCTTTCAGCTCCCAGTCGCGAACGACGGCCGACCAGAACAGACCGTCAGTCCACCCACGGTCCATCGGTGACCCCCGACAGCTTTTAAGTTAGAGGTCGTTTGGTCTTTTTCTCATGCGTTGGACCCCTAAACTACGTTGTTTAAACACTAAACTATGTAGTTTTGGCCAGTTTTAGCCTAGTAAACTAATTAGAACCTAACCTAATCAATTATTCACCAAAAAATCATCAAACTTAGAGCAAAATAGAAGAGAAAGTCAAGTAGCCCTAATTCAAGAACGCAGCGAGTTCTCATCAGTTCCAGCCCCGAAATCAAAAGATTTCTCCGTGGAATTCGTCACCAGGTATGTGGGATTTCACTAGTGGGTTCCGTTCACCCATTAGGTCCTTAGTTTTCAGTCAGAATCTTGATTCCCTTAATATTATCTAGACCTAGGGTTTCTTGAATGTTAGAAATTATTGGGTTTTAGCTGTTAGAATGATCCAAATCAGATTTATCATATTGTTGCTTAGTTTCTTGTATGATATTCAGAACCCTAGTTGTATAGATTCGTTTAGTTCATGAATTATACATGCTAGGTCAGATTATTCAGATATACATGCTTCAGTGTACGAATGTCACATTATCAGTCATAATTGTTGCATTCTCAGAGTTTGCGTGTTAGTAATTGAGCTATCCAGTACTTCAGTATTTCAGTCATAATATTGCTTATATACATTCCAATTGGGAGTAGGCTTAGACCGAGTGGACTAGGGTTCTGAATAGTCCTAGAACTACGTGCCCCTATAGGTTTATAAACCCCCTCTGTGGGCATTACATTTTAGTGATCACTCCAGTCATGCCTCTATACCTCTGGGAGGGTATATTGGGTCCTCTCGATGGGGCGTATACATCAGACTCCACATTTAGCTCATGTGGTTTTATGTTGGTTATTAGTAGCTCCCATACATTCAGATTCTATTGCATTTAACATGTTATCAGTTACAGTTAGATTTCAGTCTCAGCATGTTATAAACTTGGTCACTGCATTCAGTCATTTCATGTTCAGTATTCTCAGTATAGTATCATGCTTAACTCTTATCATTGCTCAGATATATGCTTGTTCAGTTATGTTTTCATTCAGCTTTATTCTACCCTGTATGCTCAGTACCTTTCAAGTACTGATGCATACTCTGCGCTACATCTTCTCGTGATGTATGTTCAGGTCCTCAGCACTCAAATCACGCATAGATCGGTTCTCGATCTTTAGCTCAGCAGTATCAGTTGTGAGTCCTCATTCTTCGAGGACGACAAACATGTTTCTTTTGTTTTTAGTCTTTAGTTTCAGTTTAGCTAGATTTAGCTGGGGGCATGTCCCATCACTTCTAGTTAGTTAGAGGCTTATTTTCAGACATAGTTAGTTTCAACTTTAGCATTTGAGTTTGACTTTGCAGTTGTTGTTAAACTCTCAGTTTTTGTATATTCAAATAGTATATGGGTATTCCCCATCATTTCAGTTTACCTGATAGTTTATCTTCCGCACAATATTTCTTTACTTCAGTTTATTTAGTATGCTTATGATATGCCAGCAGGGTTAGCTTGGGGTCACTCGTGATTCTAGTTCCCGTGTCCGCGTCCTGAGGATAGCTTCGGGGCGTGACATTAATTGTGTAATTTAACGTTAGTTTAGTAAAATATATTATCATCTAAAAAAATTTAAAGGGTGTATCAAGTCGATGAGTTTCATCAAATAATAGAAAACGAAAGGAAGTAAAATATACATCGGCATCTAGTGTAGAGATACATGTGAGTTTCTCCTTCAATCTCTGATAACTATATGGTATGAACTTTTACATTTCCATGCAAAACATTGTAAAGTTTGACTGATTGTGATTAAATTTCTTTTTAAAACAAATATCAAATATAATGCAAGTATATCAATCCAATCATGTTTTAGTCACACTTAATTGATAATTATTATATATAATTTTATGTTTATCACACAAGATAATAAGTATCACAATATTTTAAAAATATTTATATGTACTCCAGCATAAAACAATAGGGATGAGAGGGGGTTGAGTCCAGAGTAATAAACATAAAACAATAGTCATTGGCCTCAAGGGTGGGATGTCAAAGGGTTGGAGTTGGGGGAGTTGTATGGGTGAGAGGATACAACAAACATAGAATATCACTTATATAACTTGTTATCACTACTTCCATTTAAAAAGTCATTTTTTCTTAGGTACTTATTTTCCTAGAGAAATTATTTTTAATAACTTTTATCTAACCAAATATGAAAAAATAAGAAGACATTTTTCAAAAAATATTTCCCATACCAAAAACACACTTAATATCCTTTATCTATCCATAATATATCATCCTTGGCAATTCTTTTTTTCTTGCTTCATGCTTAAGAAGTCTAATGGTCAAATTTAGATTACTCAAATCCAAAACTTCTACGGTTGAAAATAAAATGCTTTTATTACACCTCTTAAATTTAGATTGCTCAAATGCTCTCTCCGTTCCTAATTACTTGTTCATTTTTTCTTTTGTTGTTGTCTCTAATTATTTGTTTATTTGACAAATCAAGAAAGGTCAAATATTTTACCTATTATAGCCTCAATTAATTATTTGAAAAATGTAGAACTTTTTGAAAATCTTAAGTTTTTAATTCATCAACTTCATAATTAATAAGGGTAAAATAGTAAACTCACTTTGTCATTAATTGCTTTTTTAATAGGTGAGTCAATTTAAAAGTGGACAAGTAATTAGGGACACATAGATACTTACTTTTTTATCATCCTTTGTCAATAGCAAAAAGGGCATGTCATCCTTGCTTAATTGTGATTAATTTTCATTTTAAAACAAAACATCAAATATAATTAAGTATATTAATTAAATCATCTTTTAATCACAATTAATAGATATATTTTTAATAAGAATTTTATGTCCTTCACACAAAATAATTACTATTATAGAGAAGTGTTCATAATGCACTTTTTTTTTGACGCTTCTAATAAAGGGTATTTAAGAATTTTTTGTATTTTTTCTATTTTAATTTGTTTGTCTTACCTTTTATTTAGTCTGTTATATATTTGAATTAATACTATATAGACTCGGTCATAACCAGGCACCTCTTTGTTGATGTGTCTACTTCTAGTTGAGGATATAGATGACTTTTATGTATTTTCTCTGTTTTAATTTGTTTGACTCACTTTTCTTTTAACGTAAAATATACTATAAATTATAATAATTAACAACTTTAAAATATCTAAAAATGTATAAAAAAATTTATTTGACTCTCAAATTTTACAAGTGTCACATAAATTGGGATATAATGAATAACTTGTATTATTTGAAAAAACTATGTAAAAGTACTATAAATCACAATAATTAACAATTTAAAATATTTAAAAGATTGCATTAACTCTCGAAATTCTATGAGTGCCACATAAATTGAGATAATGAAAGTAACATATATTACTTGAAAATTATGTAAAAAAAAACTACAAATCAGAATAATTAATAACTTAAAAATATTTAAAAGATATATAAAAGAATTATTCAGTCAAATTTAGATTGCTAAAATTTAAAAGTTGGCCAAATTTAAATTGATGAACTCCAAAAATTTAGATTTAAAAATTGGTCAAATTTAAATTGCTAAAATATGAAATTTTTTGATTTAAAAATTTGTCAAATTTATAAATTGCTAAAATCCAAAAAATTTAAATTTAAAAATTAGTCAAATTTATGAATTGCTAAAATCCAAATATTTACATTTAAAAGTTAGTCAAATTTATTAATTGCTAAAATCCTAATATGCAGATTTTAAAGTTGGTCAATTATATTAAATTACTGAAATCCATATATTTACATTTAAAAGTTAATCAAATTTATAAATAGCTTAAGACTTAAGTCCAAATATTGGTCAAGTTTATAGATGGCTAAAATCCGAAAATTCTTAAATGGTCGACCCTTTTTAGTATAACAATTGTGGCTATATAAATGCCTTTCCCGCCGCACAAATGCCTTACTCAACCAACACACAACAACACTCTCTCTTCTCACTCTCTCTTCAGGGGAAGAGACACACTGTTCACACTACTACTGTTGAGTGTTTTCTCCCCTTTTTCTCTGCAAAACCCTAATCAATGAAGCTCCGTTCTCGTCCTTCTTCGTCTTCCGCCAAAGGTTCGATCGGAAAATCCTTCCTTTTATGTTTTCTGCTGCTCTATACATGTGCGATCATACTTTTTTTTTTGTTCTTTTGATGTGAATTTTTGCCTTTTTTTGATTGAATTTTACTGATTGCTCGAGTAAAATGTTAATTTGCAGCTTTTTTGCTTGAATTTTACTGATTGCAAAAGTGAAATAGGATTTTTTTTAGGGTGTGTTTGGAATGGAGGAATTTACATTGCTTTTATAGACCAATTTCGCTTTCCATTTTCGATTTCGGACTCTTTACGATTTCTTCTCTGTCGTTTTTTCAAAAAGATCTTCTGTTTTGAGATTGTCCCCATCCTTAGAAACAAGTAATGCCTAATTTGTTTAAAAAATTTAAATTTTGTGTGTGTGTGTGATAAGGCATTTCTCTGAGATGGTATATGTCATATATATCTATATCTAGTATGTTTTGTATATAAAGGTAAATGATGTGGTTGGACTTGATGTGAATTGTGAAATTAGGTAAACAAAGCCACCAATATCAGGACAGCTCTGATGAGGATGACCTTCTTTCTATATCCTCGGGTTCTGATTACAATGTAATCAGTGATGAAGGTAATTCATATAACTTTTATTATTCATGCAAATATTCTCGACTTATGAGACAAAATTAATATGCCCTCAATTTGGTCTTTTTTAACTGTTGCAACTACAGTGAAATTTTAATAGTGTGCTGGGACTTTCTTTTCACTGATGCGTGATACCTATTGGATAACCTAAAGCAAAAACTCATGCAGACAAGTATGGATGTGTGTTGAATAGTGAATGCAATTGGTTAATTATGTGATTGTACTAATTGATTTAATCATATATGCAGATGTAGCTGAGGAAGCAGATGAAGTAGTTAATTTAACTGAGGAAGTGGTATGTTCCAATAGAACAAAAAGAAATTGGGGCAAAAAGAGGATTGAAACAAAAGAAGATCAGGGAGAAGAAGAGGAACATGTAGATTGGGTAATGAATGAAGTAGGAGTGGGTGGTGAAGTAGATGCTGGCTACCTTCAATTGATAGGGAGGATAGAGGATAGGAAGAAGCTCCGTGAAAAGAATCAAAAGAAGAGATCCATTTTGCTGTGGGAGATCTGGAAAGAAGAAAACGATAGTTGGATGGCTGAAAACTATTCAAATGATCCTCACTTCAATAGTCAGGATGAGTTGGTGACTGAAACTGCTCAGCCACCATCTGATTTGATTATGCCCTTGCTGAGGTACCAGAAAGAGTGGTTGGCTTGGGCGTTGAAGCAAGAAGAATCTACTGCTAGAGGCGGTATACTTGCTGATGAGATGGGGATGGGGAAGACTGTTCAAGCCATAACTCTTGTTCTTGCTAAACGTGAACTAGGGCAAGCAATTTCTGATTCCAGTTTGCTCTCACCTGCCCCTTGTTCTTCTCAGGAGCTCCTTGCAGTGAAAGGAACCCTAGTTATATGTCCGGTTGTTGCTATGATTCAGTGGGTCAGTGAGATTGACCGCTTCACCACTAAAGGAAGCAACAAAATTCTGGTATACCATGGTGCCAACAGGGAGAAGAACATTGACAAATTTACGGAATATGATTTTGTCATCACTACATACTCCACTGTGGAGGCTGAGTACCGGAAAAATGTGTTGCCACCAAAAGAAAAATGTCAGTGGTGTGGAAAGTCTTTTTATGAACAAAAGCTTTCTTTTCACCAGAAGTACTTTTGTGGACCAGATGCCATTAAAACGGCCAAACAATCAAAGCAGCAGAGCAAGCCTTGAGGAAAACCGTCAAAGCTGAAAAAGAATCCTATTGAAGGTGATTCAGAGATTGATACGGGTAAAAGAGGTCGTGGGAAGGGTATAAAGAGCAAAAGTGAGACTGATGTTGGTTCTGTTGATGATTCAGCCTGTGCCAGTCAAGATATGTCCATGAGGAAGTCAGTTTTGCACTCTGTGAAATGGAATCGTATCATTTTGGATGAGGTAAAAAGTTTGTCTTTGTCCTAAAGAACATTGAATACTCAATTTCTCATGACATTAAACTTTCATGTGCACTCTTGTTTGGTCTTCGTTACCTTGTTTTTCCATTCTTAATAAAGTTATGTTTATTTTGGTCTTCATAGTGAAGCCCTGAGTAGTCTGTTCCTTCCATCTATATGATCATAGTATACATAAGGCATGAAGTGTTTGCGGCTGCATCTCAAAATTCTTCTTTATGTGCGATACAAACCCTTCATCTGCAGCTTTCTCTCTCTCATATGTATATATTGTGTGTGTAAACTAACCCTTCATCTCCAGTTCTCTAACTGATTTCACTTTTGTGGCATAGGCCCATTATGTAAAAGATAGACGTTCCAACACTAAAAGATCTATTCTTGCGCTAGAATCTTCTTATAAGTGGGCCTTAAGTGGTACTCCCCTCCAGAACCGTGTAGGAGAGCTGTACTCACTTGTAAGTTTCTTGGGATTAATGTTCTTTTGTGGCTAACATAATTGGATCTTCATTCTATGAAATTAATACATCCTCACTTTTGGACAGGTCCGTTTCCTGCAAATTCTTCCTTACTCGTACTACTTCTGCAAAGATTGTGATTGCAGAGTTCTGGACTATAGGTACACTTAAAAGTTTCTTTCCGATCTTGGCATCTAACTTGGTTGGAGAGGTAACATATTTCTCAAGATTTGTTTTATTTTTACTCTGTTATATTTATTCTTTTTTTACCATAGAATTTGTCGTTGAATCATGAATGTTTAAATGACAGTTGAAATCTTTCTTACTTGAATCTATTTTTATCTTACACCATTTTGAAATCTCAGTTGTTCCCTCTTATGCTTGTGTTTATTTTAGCTCATCCGAGTGCCCACATTGCCCCCACAAATCTGTTCGGCATTTCTGCTGGTGGAATAGAGTAATTTATCAAATTGATTTACATATTCTGGTGCTTCCTGTTATTTCGGACAAAAAAATTTGTTGCTGACATCGAGACGTTTGATACGTTTTCTGTCTCTAGTATATTGCGTCACCCATACAATCTCAAGGGAATCATGGGACTGGTAGATATGCGATGGTTTTGTTGAAACACAAAATTTTGAAAAGCATATTGCTAAGACGTACTAAAAAGGGAAGGGCTGCTGATCTTGCACTTCCTCCAAGGATTGTAAGTTTTGGTTCACATTAACGCAGTGCTCGAGTTGATAATCATTTTCTCTCCACTCAGCCTGTTAGTTACTTTCGCGTTCAGGTTACCTTGCGGAAAGATTCTTTGGATGTTAAAGAAGAAGACTACTACACATCACTGTACAATGAAAGCCAGGCACAATTTAATACGTATGTCATCTATTTTAGTCACTACTTATGCAACTGGACACTTTCTTGTTTGAAAGGCATCTTTGTTTTTTTGTTGCTCTCGATCTGCTACTCATGGTAATGTTCTTATTCAATTTGTTTTAATGGGACAGCTCATGGTGTGTGTGTGTATGTCATATATATATATATATATATATATATATATTGACACTCCTTGACTTCTTCTTGGAAATATTTTACACCGTTTTTCGTCGAAAGTGCTCAATACTAGCTATTTCACCTTCTTCTTATCACTATACTGTTTCTTCCTGATGTATTTTGTTGCAGATACATTCAAGCTGGTACTTTGATGAATAACTATGCTCACAATTTTGATCTACTCACACGCCTGCGACAGGTATTGAGATCGTGCTTTCACAATCTGAACTGTTCTGAATAATGTAATGGTGCCTGCTTGCATTTGGTTTTAATTGTGAATGATAGTCTGTGTTGCTAGTATAGGTTCATTGTTAACCTTCAAAAATGGATCTGTAGTGCCGGCAAAATGAGATCATCTGATGTATTTTTTTTTCCCTTATAAAGAAATATATTAATATTTCTACATAAATGGGGGTAAAAGAACAAGACCATGGAAATGAAATATTTGATGTTGTTAATGGGTGAAAATATTTTAGTACTGCAAAACTCAGAGCAAATAATTCTTACCAAGACAAAACCCTTAGATGTCCAAAAACTTAAATAAACCATCAAAACATGAATTACAAATTACTTGGAAAATGTACTTCTACACAATAGCATTGGCAGCACACTAGCGATCCTAGGTCAAAGATCAGCACACTCTTTCCCAATTGGGATAGTGATTGCAGACCCTTCCATTTCACCCTTTGGACTCGCAATCACCACAACATTATCTTCAAAGTACATGTTAACAACGCCCTTTCTATGCCATGGCTTGCGAACAGTAACAGCAGGCATAACCTTCTTCATAAGATCTGGTTTACCCTTGTTGACAGTGGGCGTAACCATGTCTCCAACATAAGCTGAAGTTAAATAATGTACAGAGTCTTTGCACCAGTGTTATTAGCGCAGTTCACCATCAACATTACTGGCAAACCTAGCGTCATCCTGAACTCCTTGTCCTCATTTTGACATTGTGGACGGTGTTGGTTTGGATTATAGAAACCCAACCTGATGTGTGATCCAGTGTGGAGAAATGTTAGACAAGGATTCCAATTTGGCCTACAATCCCCTTGCTAATAATTTAACTTTTTTGGGATACAATCCCGAATTATCCAGTTTAGTTGAATGGTCCTTAAGAAATAGCATTGAATATGTTAAAAATGCATATATCTAAAGTTATGTTTTTTTTTCTGAAACTCTGCATATTAAAGTGCCTATTTTATATTTCTTATTTTTAATTCCTTGAATAAAGAAGTGCCATGCAAGAGCAAGAGTGAGCTTTGACTTCATTAGTCTCCTTTGTGATTGCAAGTGGTTACTCTGATTATTTCACTGTTTTTAGCGTGCCTTGGCTACGATTTTCCATATTTGGGATGTTATTATATGACCTTGTATACAAACCTTGCCTTCTCCGTTTGCATCTTCTGAACTTCCTTAATAATTTTAGGTCCTTAAAGAAATAAATAGTTCAAATTTCTTGTACTTGAGCACAGAATTTGACTTTCTATGATCTATGCATAATTTTATCTCAAAAGTGATAACTTAGAAAAAATTGCTTATATTTGATGGAATTTATTTTCCTTGATATTATTTTTGATCTGACCACAGGCAGTTGATCATCCTTACCTTGTGGTATACTCGAGTACTGCTTTGGCTAGAAGAGGAAGCACAAATGATGCTGGCTCTGTTGAACAACCACGTGGTTTATGTCATGATCCAGTAGAAGATCCAGTTGTGAGTTTCATCCCTTCCCCCTTTCCTGAGAAAAGAAATAAAAAGTAGTAACGAAAGAAAAAAAGAAAGGAACAAGGCTCACCAAGAAACTTGATAATTCACTAAAGTTGAATTTGACGGAGTTCCTACTTATACTACATTAATGTTCCATGTATTAAATGATGGATATTTCAAATCTTAATGTGGCCATATTTCTCCGCCTTTACCTGTACGATGTCTTTTCAAAAGCTATTCAGAATAGCTTCTTTAGCCTTCTTTGAGTGCCTGAGCTGCTGCAAATTCTTCTCCAGCACTATATGGAAGACCTCAAAATTAAACTAGAAATGCTTTTAGGAAAGCCTTTAAACACCTAAAAGGACTTCCATAAAACTTGTGGACTTCATGATTTAAATTCATGTACGTCATTTCTTGACAATCTAAGAAAAGATGCTATGAATTCTTTTACATTATTTTGTCGTTTGAAGTTTGAACCGACTCTCTTATAAAATGTGCACCTCTTTTGATTATTGCAGGTTACTTCGTGCACACATGTCTTTTGCAAGTCATGTCTAATTGATTTTTCTGCAAGTGTGGGACAAGTTTCATGCCCTTCATGTTCTAAACCACTTACAGTGGATTTCACGGCAAATGATAAGAGGAATCAGAAATCTAAAGCTACTATCAAAGGGTTTAGGTCCTCAAGTATACTGAACAGAATTCATCTTGATGATTTTCAGACAAGCACAAAAATAGAGGCTTTGGTATCCAATTACTTTTCAATCAATAAATATATCTTATCCCGTCTTTATATGTTGCTTTATTTTATTATTTTCCTCTCACAAAGAGTGCAAGAGGCCTCAATATTGCATCATTTGCAGGAATTAGATATGTTTCCTAAGACTCTCATACCATCTAACTTACCAGGCATAGGATCAAGATGTTACGCATGCAGAAGTTCAGGATAATGGTTTCAGTCTTTCTAGATATTGTATCTTCGTGAATTTGTTTGATATGCACCTAGGAAAATTGATAAATTTCTCGTCAAGTTTGGTTGTGAGCAAAATGGGAGATACATGAGGTCTAATTGAAGTTTTGCTTACCATTGGAAATGTTGCATCAAATACCACCCCCACTTTGAGTAGAAACTAATTGAGTTTGCTTACCATTGGAAATGTTGCATCAAATACCACCCCCACTTGTAGTGGAAACTAATTGTGGAATAATAAGTTCTCGTTGTGGTCTCAATCTTATTTATATCCTTTGACATTATGGCTTAAAATCGTCTAATGCTTTTCTTGTGAATATCTATGGTATCTCTGTTATGGTCAAAAGAACCACTATGCTTCGTTCTCATTGCTGCTTGTTTTATTGGTTCTAGAGAGAAGAAATAAGGTTCATGATTGAAAGAGATGGTTCTGCGAAAGCAATAGTCTTCAGTCAATTCACATCATTTTTGGATCTGATTCACTATTCTCTACAGAAGGTAAGATATGTTATCTTTATCCCCTTCCACACCTACCCCTCTTGTTGCCATCAGTAGTCACAACAAAAAACATGTCTTGTGTGCATTTGGCAGTCGGGCGTCAGTTGTGTTCAATTAGATGGATCCATGTCTATGACTGCCAGAGATTCTGCAATTACAAGATTCACCGAGGATCCAGATTGCAGGATATTCCTTATGAGCTTGAAAGCCGGAGGTGTTGCCCTCAATCTTACAGTGGCATCACAAGTAAAACTTTTCTTTCCTTTCTCTGTCAATGCATACTCTTCATTTCTTGTCAAATACCAAGTGGATTGAATCTATTGTTGGATTCCTTCTCCTCTTCAGGTTCCAAATATTTATTTTGTTTGGGATATTTTAACTTCCTTCACTGTGCACCTAAAGAACAAATGCGTTTTGGGACGTGTAATTTTTTGTTGAATGACCTAGACTACTTTCCTTGATGTGTCGCTCTCCTCTTGCACTTTACTAGGTTTTCTTGATGGATCCTTGGTGGAATCCTGCTGTGGAGCAGCAAGCCCAAGATAGAATCCATCGAATAGGGCAGTATAAACCAATCAGGTGCGTGTTTGTATTTGTTTAACCAGCTATACCAATGAAGAGAGCTTATTGTTTTTTTCTCATTTCTAGGATTGTGAGATTTGTGATTGAGAATACAATCGAGGAGAGGATCTTAAAGTTGCAAGAGAAGAAGGAGCTAGTTTTTGAAGGGTAAGTTTCTCCAACTTCATTGTTCTAGTTGCATGGGTATTCAAAGAAAATAATTCGATGACTTGAAATTGTTGAGTAATTTTGATCCGTTTTCTTCAGAAATGATTTCAAGATAAATTAAGAAAATTGAGATTATTTTTGTGCTCAAAAGAACATATAATATTGGGCTGAGATGAGTTTTAAATGGAGCGCTATGGTCAGAGAGTTGCTGTTAGAAGTTGACAACTAATCATTAAGACAGTTGAGCTAAGGATTGGAGTAGGGTCATACACTATTTTATCTTCTTTCTTCTTCTTTTTCTTAAAAATTGGAACATGGAGACAGAGCTCTTTCTCATTCATATAAGTCGCAACTCGCAACGATAAACACTTAAATGCTTCTCCCTTCAAATCTCACTTGGACAAATTATTGGCCTATACCGTTTTACACTTCGCTTCCGATTTTCCTCTTTTACTCTGACACTCCTCTATTCTGTCTCTAATGTGCTGATTGTACAATATTTTGATGTTTTGTGCAGGACGGTCGGTGGCTCTTCTGAGGCCTTGGGGAAACTAACAGAGGCAGACTTGAAGTTCTTATTTGTAACCTAAATTTAGATTATGTTCTGTAACTTGGTTCAGCAAGAAAGATCATTTGATCTTTGTTTAGTTTCTTGCTTGAATCTTATCCCTAGTGTTGCTATTTTTGCAAAGTAGGAAAGTCAGTCCTCTTCTGTTGGTTTTACTAACCTTAACTTTATCATCATATGTTGGAATTTTTGAATTATTGTTCCAACATTTACTTTATAATATTGTTAGTCTTATAACTATCATATATAACTTGTTATTACATAGCACTCCAGTATCATTTTTTGCACTTCAATTGTCTTGTTTTGATCTATTGTTTTACATCTCCATGTATCACATACTGTTCTCATTATACATGGAGCTTAAATATTTGTATTTACGTTTAGGCAAAACAATCTCACATACTATTACAATCTTACATTACTTCCCTTTTTTTTTTGGTCGAGTAAACATAGATTGCATAAATTCGCGAAGATTTCAACCATTCCCATATGGCACAATTTGTTGTTTTCAATCTCTCCTGCCCTGCTTGTTGGATATATGATATGAAATTGTGAAATTTTTAAAATTTATTTTCTTGCCAAGTCTTTTTTTTTTTTTTAATTTTATATTTAAATTATTGGGGGTGTGAGGAACATATCTTAATGTTGACTGAACCAAATATCCAATTTTTTTGTCAACATGTTTTTTTTGCTAACACGTTATTTTTGAGTTAAGTATAAAAAACACACTAAACTATTTTTTTTAATTTCATATCTAAACTATTGAGAGTGTGAGAAATACACCTAAATTATAATTTTAAAATAATTTTTTCTTTTATCTTTTTAAACTCAAAATGCAACATATAATCGGTCAATTCATAATTTTTCCACATCAACAGAGAGCATATTACACTTCTTATTCTTTCCTTGATTGTCAAAATAGTACTACTCTGTCCCTTTTATTTGTTGAATTTCGACTTTTTACTTGTCATTTTCGATAAATCAAGAAAATA